>BJBW01018084.1:0-55598 GCA_004320125.1 Scolopax mira | reverse complement strand
TGAGGCACCAGCCCTGGAGGTGTTCAAGAGACGAGTTGACACGATGCTCAGGGATATGGATTAGTAGTGGATTGGTGTTGTTTTGGGTGTGGGGAGGGGTTTGTGGGGGGTTTTCTTTGTTTGTTTGTGTTTTTTGTTTTGTTTTTTGTCTGTTTGTTTGGTTTTTTTTCATTGGTTGGACAAGATGATCTTAAAACGTCCCTTCCAGTCACCACAGGTGATTCTGTGACTGTGTGATTTCACAAGTTCTGAGTGAAGGCAGAAGTGGGGGGGGTTCCTGCCTGCTCCTTATCTGTGTGTCCCCGTGTCCTTTGCCCTCGTTTCGTGTCTGACTCAATGCCAGTCACAAGTTGAGCCTTGCCGGTGAGCCTGTGGGAACCAGCACGTCAGGTCTCCTACGCGGGCTCCGGCTGAGCCCCGGCAGCGTTTGGGAAAGGTCTGTCCCACGCTGAGAGACGGGGAGAGCCGTGCGGGGGATCAGGCTTCAGCAATTGCATTGCTCAAGGTCTGCAGGGAGCCAGCCTGACTGGGAGGTGTTTCCCAAGCTGGTGGGCCATCACCTGTAGGGTGCTGCCCCCCCCGGGCTGTCCCTCTTGGTGGGTGGTACCCGATAAGGCTTATCCTGGAACAGGATGAGGCCTCCATGCATCCCCCATGGAGGCGGAGGGGATGGGTGTAGCTGTTCTCGGGAAGGGGTAGATCGTGCAGGGCTGCATTGTGGGACCGTGTGGCTAGTGGCTAGTCCTCGACTCACGCACCTTGCCCGCTCACAGCTTCCCTGTTCCTCCCCCAGGCGAGGTTGTAGTGAAGTGGTTCGAAGCCATTCAGACGGGGCTGCCCATGTGTGTCCTGGGAGCAGCGTTCGGCCCCGTCCGACTCAGTGCACGGTAGGCACCGACCGATGGTGGGAGTCTCTGCCCCTGGGATGCACCAGCCTGTGTGATGCTTGACAGGGTCCTCTGGGGACAAAGAGGGGACACTTTGGGGAGTCAGTTAGGGATTTCTTGTGTGAACCTGCTGCTCTGTCCCCACAGCCCAGGGAAGTGGTGACAGCGGGGGGCACGGCTTCGCCTGGTCACCGAAGCAGAATCTAATATTTCAGCTGCTTCCAGCACAGAACCTCCTGTGCCAGGCAGCAGGAGCAATGTCCAGGCCTGGCTGCCCTTGGCTGAGCAGATCTTGAGAGCCAGTGGGACCCTTACCATGCCGGTGGCCGTTCCCTGTCCCAGCACATCTATTTTGGTGGCCCAGCACAGTTTGGGGATTGCAGAACCTCAGTTCTGATCTTGGGTTTGCTGCTGGCTGTAGCCTTCCCACCACACTGTCCTCTTCTGTGCTTCAGTTGCCCCTGTGAGATAGCAGGAGGGATGCTAGAAGGGTGGAGGGGTACATGAGACACATGGGTTTAGCATTCCCCTCCAATTGGGACTTGGAGAATGAAATCAAAAACAAAATATGAAAATCAAAACTATCGCCGTCCGTGTCTTTTGTTCCAGAAAGCTGCAGGTCCTGGCCACCGAGCTGGTTCCCTGGGCAATTAGGAGCGGGCGCAACGCCAGCTGTATCCTGAACATCTACTACGAGCAGCGCTGGGAGCAGCCAGTGGAGTCCCTGCGGGAGGAGATCGGCATCTTCCCTCCTCCGGCCGTTCAAGTGTGAGAACTCAAATACAGGGAGGGGACAGGGGATCCCCAGTGGCAGAGCTGACACCCTCCTGTTGGTAGAGGCCAAGTGGCACCTCCCTGTGCCGTGACAAAATTTGACCTTTTTATCTGTGATTCAGTGGAGGGGCACCCCCGTGCCATTGCCAGCTGGGTCCGGCTGCTCGGGTCCCCCCAGCAGCAACACTCTGGTACTGAAGCTCCGAAATGTGGGGATGGGTGGGAGCAGAGCTGGTTCACAACCACCACCTTGGCTTTCTGCAGCTCTAGAGCTGTGTAGGTAAATTCCTCCTCCCACCCTCCCCAGGAAGATGGAGGCTTAAAATCTTGGGGCCACCCTGGACTGGAGCTAAACTGGTGATTTACAGAGCAGCCCAGGGATGCAACAGTGAAATCCCATCTCATAATGGTGCCTAACTGGTCTCCTGATGTGTCTCATGCCTTGGAGACCAGGCAGTGTGTGATGGCATGCCCATGGGAGCAGGCAGGGAAATACCTTTGGATATTTTCCCTGCTGGATTGGCTGTTCGAGAGCTGATCCCAGGCTGCTGTGTCTCTCTCTAGTCGCTCCCCATCAAAAAGACTGAAATCCACGTGCTTGTGCTGGGTTTTCAGGAGGAATCCTCTCCTCCTTGGGCAACAAAGTGACGTGATTGGGAATAAGGGGCTGAATCCTGGGAGCTCAGAAACGGTGGCTGCTTGCCGGTGTCTGGCAGTTGATTGCTGTCTGGGTTAATTAAAAAAGGCTCCAGACTGCCAGTGGCTGGAGTGCGGAGCTGTCAGATGCAAGGGCAGAGAGCTGTGAGGCTGGGGGGCTCTTTGTACATGTCGGTTTGCTGTTGAAATTCCTTTTTGCTTAATAAAATCCATGGTGGAGCTTGTGGTTGTTATTCCTCTCCTTCTGAGGGGGAGGTCTGATGTGAAATCCCATCCCCTTTCGGCTCCAGTGGGGTCTGCTGTTTTGTGTCTGGTGGTAGCCAGCAGGGTGTGTGTGTGGCCACACATCCCTGGGGACCAGAGCACAAAGTGGGCTGTGGAGCAGCATCTTTCCAGCTGGGATGTGGGGGTTGAGTGGCTCCTCATGGTTGCTGCACAAAAACCTGCGCAGGGGAAGAACAAGGTGTGGGGTGGCAATGGGGCTTCCTAAAGTGATCCTGGTTCCTGGAGGAGGAGGGGGTACTCTGACTGGGGTCCTGTGGTGGTCCCAGGGGTGAGCTCTGCAGCTGGGGGACATGGCATTGCCCTGCTGTGAGCTCCACCATCCCTGTCCCAGTCTCCTGTGGGATGCTGGAGTGGAGGGGCAGGAGCAACTGGGGGTCAGAGTTGCTCCATCTGCGCAGGGGCAAAACTCCTGGGTTTTGGGCTACATTCAAGTACAAATCCTGAGGCAGAGGGACTGGCTTCCTTACAGCTTCCCCCCCATCCCCTGCTTTCAGCTTCTCCCTCCACCCCCCAACCAGACAGACTTTGTGTTTTTCACCCAAACCAGGCTCAAGCCTCCCCTTGGCCTCCAGAGTTATTTCAAGCAGGTAATAAAGGATATTGTACAAATACATCCTTCAGCTTCTGCTAAACCACACATCTTGCACTGGTCAAGATGAAAGAAGCGTTTGACCTTAAAATAACCTGGAAACACGCTTTTCTTCCTCAGAAACGCGTTAGAGCTTTGGGGTGGTTAAACTGAAGGGCAGCAAAGATTCGCCGCTTCCAGACGCGAGCAGCAGAGAAGGAAATGTGGGAAACGGTGCTGGTTAGAGGGGGTTTTGCTGCACTTTGGGTTATTTCACGTGGTCACGCAGCGCCCGGGTTGCTGGCAGCAGTTGTGCTGCCTTTTGCGCAGCCGCGTGTTGCTGGGGGTTTGGTACCAGCGTGACTGAAATGTCACATAATGTAATTTTAAACTGCATCTGCTCAGCCAGGTCGGTCACCTCACAGCCACCCCCCGGCTCCTGGTGGCCACGGCTGCCGCTTGCTGAGTCTGCGAGAAGGGATGGCAGCGGTGGGAGGGTGGGAGGTGGTTGGGGGAGGTGGGAAGCAGGGCTGATTTTGGCAGGTCAGACAAAAAGTCATGCAAAAATGCATATTTTTTTTGGGGGGGGGGGGGGGGATATGTGTGGGGTTTTTTTGGTTGGATGTGCGGCAGCTCCACCACCGCCACCAGCCATAGTCTGCACCTGTGCTGCTGGGGGCATGTGGTAACAATAACTTATAATATAAGTTATATATTATAACAAGAACAGAGGGAGGTGATGCTGCTGCCGCCAAAATGGTGCATTAATCCCCAGGACGGGTTATATTCCCAGGTGATTCCATCACTGGTACCCGGGCAGCGCCCGGCTCTGCTCCGAAAAACGGACTCCCCCCTCGTTATACCGAGGCCCCTCGGTCCCTGGGCGGCGGCAACGGCCGCGGGGGGCGGTCCCCCCGGCCCGTTACCGCCGCAAAACCCCTTAGAGCCATTGCCGACGCCCCGGCGGTAAAATGCGACTCTGGTGGGACTCGAACCCACAACCTTTGAATGACTCCCGTCACACAGCGCTAGAAGTCCAATGCGCTATCCATTGCGCCACAGAGCCCTCGCTTTGCCCTGCCGCCCTCACCGCCTCTTCCCGCCGCGCCGCCCCGCGCCCCGCCCCGTTCCGCGCCCCGCCGTTCTCTGGGACCGCACTCGCCGCCGCGGGGCCGGACCGGTGGCGCCGGGCGGGACTACAATTCCCGACGGACCGCGCTGCACCCGCCCCGCCCCGCCCTGTGCCGCAGCGGCGGGCGGGCCCCGCTCCCGCTCCCGGTGCAGGTGGCCGGGCCGCAGCCGGACGCGCCGGAGCCCGGTAAGAGCGCGGCATTGTTCTCCCCCTTCCGTGACCTCTCGGCGCCGTTCGGTTCCACCGCGGCGGCCACGCTGGCTCCCCGTGGGCGGCCGGGCGGTGCCGCCGTGGCTCAGGGTCTCTTCAGGAAGAGCCGCGGCCCTGCGGGTGGTACTGGGGTTCCTTAGCTCCCTGGCCCCCTGATGAGGTACCGGGGCCCCTCGGTCTCCCGGGCTCCCGAAGAGGGACCGGAGCCTTTCAGGCTCCTGATGAGGTACTGGGGTCCCTCGGCCCCCCGGGCTCCTCCCGAGACACCGGGGTTCCTCAATCTCTCGGTTCCTTTATGAGGTACCGAAGCCCCCCCGGTCTTCTCATAAGGGGCCGCGGCCCTCCTCCTCCGCGGGCTGCGGAGCTCCCCTCGCGGATACCGGCTCTCCCCGGGCGGTTCCCAGGCCTGGCGGGGGTTAGGAGAAGAGGATCCCGGCTGCAACCCCACTGTGAAGCCCTGATAGGCCCTCCCGGTCCTTCTGCCCCCTCAGATGACGGGGAAGAAGGGCTCATCCCCGTCACCCTGCCCAGGCCCAAGTCCGGGGAGGGGGTACAGGTGCCTCCCCAACTGTTCATGGTGGAGAGATGCTTCTGGGGATCTCCTGGCCCTTGGTGCTTGACCATTAGCCCTGGGGCTCCTCAGAGCCTGGTCACCTGCGACCTGCTCCCCAGGGCTGGCCCCTCTCCTCGGGTCTCTGTGCCCCCGGGGTGGTGGATCCCTGCGGTTTGCTTTCATGCCCGCTGGCTGTGGAGCTACAGGCAGGTCTTAATTTTCACTGTGCTGATGCACCTAGACAAGCCCTGAGTCCTTAGCGGCAGGGCTGGAGGTCTCTCTCTGGCAGTAAGGCACCAGTTATCTCTTGGTAATCTCTAACCAGTGCAAGGCAGAGATGTGAGCAGAGGATAACAGGGGCCTGTCTGGGCCCGTCTTGTCTTCAAGTGGGAGATTAAGCACCTTGCTGCCCACACAGAGTGTGGCTCTCCATGGCTGGCTGTTTGATGTGAGCGTGTAACCAAGGGCTCAGGTCTTGGCTGAGGTGTAGTAGTTTGATGGTGATCTAAGATCTGCCCTGTTTAACTGCAGAGTGGGGGCTCCTAGGAAAAAATGCAGTGGGTCCTGCCATGCTACATACTGAGGAACTGTGTTGTGGGACCTCAGGTCTGGAAGGTGTTGACTGGAGAGAGCTCGGAGGCCACTGGCACGAGTGGGGATCTCTGTGTCCCCAGGGGCCCCCAGGCCCCCAAATAGAAGCAGCGTCCTCAGTGCTGGTGCATCCCTGCCTGGTGCTGGTGGCACAGCTCGAAGGTGAGATGGCCTATGTGACATGCCAGGGCACAGTGGCCACATGGTGCTTCCTTGGTTCCCACTGGGCTAGCATCTCATACCAAATCCAAAGAAGCTCCCTGAAACTGGGGGAACTTCACTGAGAAGAGGGAAAGCTGCAAGTGTGGCTCCTGACCTTGCCAGCTGTGTCAGAGCCTACCCAGGGCTGCCAGCTTTGGAGCAGTGAATCCACCTTCAAGAGGGAAAGGGAAATGATGTGAGTGTTTCCTTCCTCTTTGGCCTGTGTCTGTGCCAGAAAGTAGCAGTTTTATCTAGGAGCCCTTGAGCTACAAGGGTCGTATCACTGTCATTTTCTTCTGCCCCATGCTGTCACCCACAAAGAGCCTTTGCTAGATCACTGTCCCATGCATATCTCAGGCATGTCTGGGATGTGTTTGGGATGGGGACAGAGGTGCTGGTTTTGGGGGATGAGTACCAGAGACTGAATTGTCACACACAGGGCATGAAGTAGGGGTCTGGGTGCTTCTGGGAGCACTGACAGCTCTTGTTCTGCCTGCTCCAGCATGGCCAGGATGTGATTGCTCCTGGCTTCGTCCCTGACCTGCTCTGGTAGTGTCTCCAGCAGAGCCAGGCCAGGAAACAGCCTGCTGACATGAGGGTTTGCAAACACAAGCAGAGTTCAAAGGACTGAGTTTCCTGTCCCTGTTCCTCTCTGAGCTGCGTCGGGGAGCGTGTGAAGCTGTGTCCTCCCATCAGCCATGCTGGCTGTCCTGGAGCCAGGCACGCAGGAGGGCTGGTGCTGGGGGCTTGGGAGACCTGAGTTATGGGGATGGAGGGATCCTTGAGGTTGGAATTTGGGAGTTGGGCTTTGCCAGGCTGGAGGTGAAGGATTCAGCCAGCCCTGCCTGGCATTGCCCTGGTGCCTGCCAAATATCGGTACAGGGTCTCCTGCCATGACTCCACTCCCACATCCGTGAAGTGGCTTTATCCTGCATTTCATGCTGGTGGGACACAGCTGTGCCTGGGGCTGGTGTGCAGGATGTGGTTCCCCAGGCAGGGATGGCTGGGCTCTGGGCTGGTGCTAAGCAGTTCCGTGCTGGTGGCTTAATTGGAGGCCATTTCCAAGGTCTGATAAAGCTACACCTGTGGGAGCTCTGGGCTGCCAGGAGGAGCAATGACTCAGGGACCTCATCCAGGAAACAGGGGGCTGCTAACATATCCCCCACCCATGGGTTTGTTATCACCAAATCCAGTGTGCGTGGGTTAATGACCGTGGTTTCTCTTTCTCTGCAGGCCACAATGCTACGTCTGGCTGCTTTTGCAGCCCTGCTGCTGTTCTTCAGGGTCAGTCTGGAGCTGTCATGGGCCCAGGCCATCCCCGCTCTCTTCATCTTCTACCTGGGATCTGGAGGATGGGACTTCTTCCTCATATTCATTAAGACAATACGAAGGGATGTCACGTAGGTGTCCTTGCTGGGATGGCCTGACCATCCACCCTCCCCCTGGCCCCCTGCTCTGTCCTGGTGTGTGTGAGTGCAGCCCCCAGCTCCTTCCACAGCCCTGGGTTTCTACTGGCACCTGGCCCAGCTGGAATTAGAATCTCCCTCTGCTGCGCCCAGGCGGCTCCAAACTCTAGGGCAAAGTTTTCCCAGGAAAGATAGATTTCAGCTGAGCTCTGAAGTCCAGTGACTGTCCTTGTACTTCACCCTGTCCCTAAAGCTGCTGGCGTGGCACCAGGTGCCTGTGCAGGGTCGGTTCTGAGTTGGTACCAGGCTGTGCCAGCTCCTGGCAAGGATTCGTGGGGAGGGAGCGGTGGCACCTCTTGGAGAGCACCTGAGGCTTAAAGATGCCTCTTTGATCAGGGCATATCCCTGTCTGCAGCCTTCCAAAATACATTTCTTCCTGACCTCCATCAGTTCCTGGCTATAAGCATCTCTGTGGAGGACCTCTGCACTGAGGGCTGCTGCTGACCTTGACTACTCCTTGCGAGGTCCATGTGTTGGACTTTGCTGGAGGAAGTGCTTTTGCAGGGGTCACTGAGCAGCTGTCCTCTTGCTCCCCTTCTTTTGGCAGCACGGGACTGGTCCTGTTGAGGGTGAAGTGGCAGGTATGGAGGCACGTGAGGGAGAAGAACACAATCGCCAAGATCTTCCAGAAGACTGCGAGCAAATATCCAGAGAAGACAGCGCTGATCTTCCAAGGCACAGGCGAGAGCTGGACCTTCCAGCAGTTGGATAAGTACTCCAACCAGGTGGCCAATTTTTTCCACAGCCAAGGCTTCCGCTCTGGTGACGTGGTGGCTCTTTTCATGGAGTCCCGCAATCAGTACGTGGGGCTGTGGCTCGGCTTGGCCAAGATTGGGGTAGAGACTGCCCTTGTGAATTCCCACCTACGCATGGAAGCTTTCCTGCACTGCATCACCATCTCCAACTCCAAGGCTGTGATTTTTGGGGCTGAGATGATGGAAGGTGAGGGGAAGGCAAATACATCTGGGATGTGTTGGACTCAGGGAGGGAGAGGGCCCGGAGGGAGATGTGTATCTAGAGATTTAGATTCCTGACACAGAGCAGGAATCTGGAAGAGAGTTGATGAATTTTTCTAGGAATTGGATCTAGGTTTTTTTCTCTTGTTGGTCTCTTTGGCCACTGGGCAGGATCTGGAGTTCAGTGCTGTCTGGCCTGAACTCAGGCCAGCCTGGGTCTGAGGATGTCTCTGTGTGCCTCTTGGGTCCATCCCCTGCGTGGAGCCCGGGGCTGGGCTGGGCCTGCCCCACCTCACAGGATAAGCCACCCTTTGCTCTGTGTGGCTATTAGCCACATCCCTGCAGCTCCTCAGCTCCAGCTCCTCATGTGTTTGAGCCCACGCCTCTGAGGTTGATGATGTCAACAGACCTCTTGGCACCAAAGAAGTTTTGGCTGGGGAGAGCTGGAGAACAGGATCTTCTGGTCCCTTGAAGAGGCCTGGGCTGTGGCCCCAGTGTGTGTTAATCATGGGAACAACATCTGCCTGGGATGGTTGTCAGCTTTTTGGGGACTTTTGCTGAGCACAGTGAGGGTAGTGCTACCTGGGGCAGTGTCTTCCTGGGAGGGCAGGGGCTCTCTGTGCTGTAACCACCCTGTGGTCTTTCTCCATCTCTCCTCTTTACTTTCTCAGCAATGCAGGAAGTGCAGTCCTCCCTGGAGAAATCTATCCATCTCTTCTGGTCTGGGGAAGGAAGCCCTGAGTCCATGCTTCCTGGTGCAAAACACCTGGACCCTCTCCTGCAGACGGCCCAGCGGCACCAACCAACCCCCCCAGATAAGGGCTTTCTTGGTATGTAGTCAGCTCTTGGGCACCAGACTCATGGTGGTGTTTCTGTGGATCTTGCTCAGGATGCTGATGGCAGACGGCTGCAGCAGGGCCTGGGGTGTTTGGGGTGGGTGTTACTCTGGTGTCTGAAGCCTGGCCCTGTGTGGAGCACTGTTCTGTTGTGCCCTATATGTCCAAAAGACCTGGCCTGGCCAGAGTGGA
Organism: Scolopax mira; assembly: GCA_004320125.1. Taxonomy (NCBI): domain Eukaryota; kingdom Metazoa; phylum Chordata; class Aves; order Charadriiformes; family Scolopacidae; genus Scolopax; species Scolopax mira. The sequence goes on along the minus strand of BJBW01018084.1, from coordinate 46,290 downwards.
GTCAGTATCTTCTTAATGCTGTCACATAACAAAGTTTTGGCTAAATTGGCACGAGCAGAGTGTATAGATTTGACTTGTAGACCCTCTCCCAGTTCAGCCAGTGCCTGAATTGGGTATGTGACCTTATCTCCTCATTGCTCTACAGATAAACTCTTCTACATCTACACCTCTGGCACGACAGGTCTGCCCAAGGCTGCCATTGTGGTGAACTGCCGGTAAGACCGTGGGGAAGGGCTCAGGGGAGGACAGAGCTGAGTTCTGCCCTGTCCTAGCACAACACCTCTGTCCCTGCTGCTGACATGTCCCTTTACCCCCTGCCCCAGGTACTTCCGCATGTCCAGCTTAGTTTTTTATGGTTTTCGCATGAGGCCTGACGATGTGATGTACGACTGTCTCCCGCTCTACCACGCTGCAGGTAAGGTGTGCCATGTGGAACCCCTGAACATCCTTCCACCAAGCCCAGGGCTCAGTCTGGAGGCTGGAGCCATCTCCATGGCAAGGAGGAGCTGGCTGCTGCTCTCAGTGTCTGACCAAGGCTTTCTGCTTTACCCCTGGGAGCCAGAAATTGATCTGGCTGATCTTTGGAGTGGGGAGTGTGTGTGGAGGGGGGCTTGTCTCCTCATCTGGCTTTGGAATAGCTGCACCTTATTGCTGCTGCGTGTGGAAAATCGGGGGGGAAGGGGACTCGGTGCCCACGTGGCTGGCTCAGACATGATGGGTTGTTTAGGCCAAGTGCTGCCCCCAGATCTTGCTGCTGTGCATCTCCTCCCCGGCGCCTGCAGTCCTGGGGGCTTTAGCTATGTCAGCACCCATCTGTGGTGTGGCCACCGTGTGGCCTTCACCTTTCCCTGCCAGGCTTCTCCCTGAGCAGGCTGGGCTGGAGGTATCTGGGGACTGATGGCTCTCTGGCTGCCTCTCTGCAGGGAACATCGTGGGGATCGGGCAGTGCCTGCTGCAGGGCATGACGGTTGTCATCCGCAAGAAGTTCTCGGCTTCTCACTTTTGGGAGGACTGCGTGAAATACAACTGCACGGTGAGGCGTGGGGCCAGCTGGGACTGGAGAGTGGAGCCTGGGGATCTGTGCTGTGCTGGGGATACCCCAGCTGCTGGCAGAGGGGGAGGCCTGGACTGGTTCTACCTGTTCATCCCAAACTGCCTTCTGAGGTGGTGAGACTGTGTCCTTCCCACCTGGGGTGGTAACTCCATGTGTCCAAACCCTTCCCGTGCTCCAGCATTAGCCAGGAGGCCTTCAATAGGTTTCAGAGGCTGGAGGAGTGTGTTAACTGGGGAGGAACAGGCACTAGATGAGCTAGTAGGACTCCTGGGTTTTACTACAGCCTCTTTAGGGGGGATTTTGGGTGTGTTACGTCATTCCTACCTCCCCTGAAGAAACCCCAAACGCTGCAGGGCCTAGCAGAGGGATCCTAGTGAGTCTTTCCTCTCTGTCCCTCCCAGATTGTGCAGTACATCGGGGAGATCTGCCGCTATCTGCTGAACCAGCCATACCAGGAGGTGGAGCGGCAGCACCGGGTACGCATGGCGCTGGGCAATGGGCTGCGTGCCTCCATCTGGCAGGAGTTCATGGCCCGCTTTGGCATCGCCCAAGTGGCTGAGTTCTACGGAGCCACCGAGTGCAACTGCAGCCTGGGAAACTTCGACAACCATGTAAGGCCCCACCACCCTCCCCGTGTCCCAGAGGGTGCTTTCTGGTCTGGGCAGGGTTGGGAATGCAGGCTGGTTTGCTCCTGCTTTCTTGCTCCAAGAAGCTTGGCGTGGGTTGCCATCCACCCAGAGGGGTTTTGGTTGTTGTGTGGTGCCAGCTCTCTGGTATCCTGGATGTGTGTGGGCAGTGGGCTTGGAGTGGGAGAGATGTCCCTGCTACCATAGGCTGTGAGCTCTTTCTGTCCTAGGTTGGCTCGTGTGGCTTCAACAGCAGGATCCTACCAGGTGTGTACCCCATCGGCTTGGTAAAAGTGGATGAAGACACCATGGAACTGATCCGGGGGCCAGATGGTGTCTGTATCCGCTGCAAACCAGGTGAGGGCAACCACAGAGATAACTCTCCTCAGCCCTGTGCAAGTCTTTGCTGATACTTCAAGATTATTTACCTAGGTTTGAGTCTCTGCTCACTTAAATACCACCTACCCCATTGGACACCCTTTTTACTTGGATGCGAGTGGTTTCTTCTCCCCTTCATCTCTTCTTTTCTCCCTGCAGGGGAGCCGGGGCAGCTGGTGGGCCGCATTGTCAAGAGCAACCCCTTGCAGCACTTTGATGGCTACCTGAATCAGTCAGCCACCAACAAGAAAATCGCCAGGGATGTGTTTACAAAAGGGGATGCTGCCTATCTCACAGGTGAGACAAGCAGAGCCCTTCTGCCTGAGACCAGAGGAGAAGGCTCCCTGGGTGGGCATGGGGACTGTCCCAGGCTAGTGGCACTGCCCTGAGATGTTCCAAGGTTGCTCCTAGCCCCTCTGACACCTCGCTTTTTTACCTATTCCTCACTTTCCTGTAGGGGATGTCCTGGTGATGGACAAATATGGCTACATGTACTTCCGGGACCGCACGGGGGACACATTCCGCTGGAAGGGGGAGAATGTCTCCACCACAGAGGTGGAGGGGACGCTGAGCCGCATCCTCAACCTGACGGACGTGGTGGTTTATGGGGTGGAGATACCAGGTAGGTGAGGAGGAAGAGGATGATTAGGGGAGGCAGGCGGGCCTCTGGCACTTGAATGTGAGTGTGTCCTCCATATCCAAGTCAATATGTCCCTTTGCAAGAGGCTGGACCAAGGTTCCCCATGGGCAATCTGAGAAAAGGCCACTGGGAATGTGCCTAGTGGGAACCAGAGTGTTCCCTCCCTCAAGTTTTGGTCTGATTGGTTTGGAAGGACCCTGTGTCCTTCCTTTCTGGACAGGTTGCTGGTGCCTCCTCTGGGAGGAGGTGACCATGACCGCAGGGTGTCGCTGGTAGCCTTAGCCACAGGGTGGTGAGACAGCCAGTGTCACAGCTGGACGCATCAGCGCTTGGGTATAAAGCGGGATTTGTGCCAGAGGCTTTGCAGGGAGAGGGAGATGATGCTACAGGAACAGTGTATCTGAGTGCTCTCCCTTTTTTCTCTGCCTCTTAGGAATTGAAGGGAAGGCAGGAATGGCAGCCATCGCCGACCCGGAAAACTCCTGTGACCTGGAAAGCTTTGCCAGAGAGCTAAAGAAGGCCCTGCCTCTGTATGCACAGCCTGTCTTCCTGCGGTTCCTGCATGAAGTCTCCAAGACAAGTGAGCAGCAGTGTATACTGAGTGTGGAGCTCAGGGGGGAAACCTGGTTATAGAGGCCCATCTGCTGTAGGATCAGGATAGAGCCCCTCTGCCCCATAGAGCCTCTACCCGGTTCCTCTGGTGGTTGTGGTTTGGAGGTGTGGGGATGCAAGGTTGGATCTGGGGGAGCATGGGGGTGGTAAGGGTTGGGAGTGTGTGCAGATGGTGACCCCTCATTCCTCCTCCTCTCCCCGTTCCAGGCACTTACAAGTTCCAGAAGATGGAGCTGCGGAAGCAGGGCTTCGACCCCGCGCTGGTGAAAGACAGGTTGTATTTCCTGGACTCCAGGCAAGGCTGTTACCTACCACTGGACCAGGCAGCGTTCGACAGGATCCAGTCAGGAGAGCAGAAGCTGTAACTGGTGGGGCTCAAGCAAGGCACTTCCCCAAATCCTGCTGGAGAGGGGGGAGGGGGGAAGGCAGGCGCTGGGGAAGAAAAGGATCAAGGAGAGATATAAAGGCACGCTAGAGATTTTATTTGAGAAGTCTTACAGATAATGGTTTGGGAGAAATGCTGGGGGGACCAAGGGGAGGGGGATGGTTACATACCAAAGCATAGACTCATTATGGCTTTATTTTTTACTTGGTACAGTGGTGGTGGTCCCGTGCCATGGGAAGGGCAGGGCCCCGGCCAGTTGAGGAGGGGTGGGGTGCCTCTGCCATTCCACTTTGCTTTTCCTGTCTTTCCCTCCATTTTCCTGCCTGCAGCAACTCTTCCTTGTGAAGGCCACGAAGGTGCTGGGCTCTTTCCCCACTCCTCCACCAAGCAGCCAGCTCCTCCTTGGCACAGGGCCCCCACTGGCAGAAGGAAGCTGGGTGCCAGGCACAACCCCTGCCCGTTGTGTGGTCCTACTGGTGTGTTTCTGCTGTGAATCAGGGGAGCAGGGTAGTGCTAGACTCAGGAGAGGGACGGGGATGTGTTTCTGCCATGCCTTGCTTTCTCCTGGGCATGACATTTCTGTTTTTCACAATCAAACGCACATTATATTATATTATATATATATTATACATGCTGACTTTTTTTTTTTTTTTCCAATCTTAATTTATTGTCTGTATTTTTGAATGTGTCCCGGGTTTGTGCAGTAGGTGGAGGAGCAGCCCAGCCCTGTCCTCTCTTGGAGAGCCCTTTTCTCTCGCAGGGAGACAGGACACTCATCTGGGACTGATTCTCCTCTTCCAGCGTGGGTGCAGCTGTGTATGTCCTTGTGGCCTTGCTCTGTGGTGAAGGACAAGAGCGAACCCCACTATCTTGTGGACACTTCTCTGGGTCTCTTTCTTCCACCTTTCATGGATGCAGCCATGTTTCGTGCGCCACCTTCCTTGCAGAAAGCAGGTGGGAGAGTGGGAATGAAGGGCCTTTGCTTAGATGTACTCAGCACCGTGGAGCAGCTCTCGGGGCTTTCCTGCTGTGATGTCTGAGCCCTGAATGCAGAAGACAACTTGCTTAAGTGGGGAGAGAAGGTCCTCTGAAGGGTGGTCTTCGTGAGCCCTCGCTGGTTCTGCTGCAGGAGATGGGCCCCGAACCAAAATGTCCACGTTAAACACCTGACTTGTGCTATGTGAATCCCCTGCCTTGTGTCTGACGTGAAACAGCCTTAGAAGCAATGTCCAATTCCAGTTCTCAGAGACCATGCAGAAACGTCTGCTCCAGAGAAAATTCTGGATTGGGTTGTTTTTTTTCTTTTTTAATGATTTGTTTCTATGCTTTTAGCAGGGTTACTCCTTAAAATGACATCTGTCTTTTGTGAGGGCAGGGTATGTCTGCTCTTCTAGCTGTGCTTCCACACCAACGTACCTGCCTGCCCTGGTCTGTCCTTTCCTCACGATTAAATGCAAATATGGACTATGTTGGAGTTTCCTACCCTTTCCTTGCACGTTCCTGGTCTGTGCTGCTTTGGGAACTGGGAGCAGCCACGCTGGAGCATGACCTCCCTGTGTGAATATTAGTTCCTTGGAGCAGGGTGAGCCAGCCCCCAGTTGGGTTTGATTAAAAAAATGATTGATGAGACCCTCCCCAGACCCACCACTGACTCCCTGCTCCCCCTTTCTCCTGGTCCTGTTCTCAGCATTGCCATCCCAGTTTGTCCTGGCTCAGTTCTCCCTCTTTACCCTTGCATGCCTCACTCCTCTGCACCTCTTCTGTTTACTCTTTCTTCTTCCTGCTCTTTCTCTCCATGTTTGGCCATGCTTCACCTCCCATTAACACTCATTTCTGACCTTGAAGACAAGTGTTTTGGTGGTACCCTTCCCCTTCCCTCACACCACATCTTTTAGACCCTCTGCATCCAACCCTGGGGCCAGGAGATAAGCGGCTCCTTCATGGTACCAGAGAGAAATGTCCTCCATGAGCCTGGGTGATGTGCATTGCCTGGGAAAAGTGCTGGAAATTTGCATCCATTCTATAATGGCTGCACCTTCAGGCTTGCTCAAATTGATGGTTTCTCCAGCATCTCAAACTAAAATAAAAGCTTTTAGCTTATTTGATCACCCTGGATCCCCTGGGCAAGGCCCAGCTTGGAGTTGTATCTGGCTTCTGCAGCCAGCTCCAGGTGGGGACAGGGACGGGTGAGGATGGGGGGGACTATGGGGGGGTGGAGCAGCGTGGTCCAATGCTGCTCCAGGGACAGTTTCTGTCCCAGGGTGGACCCCCAGGCTGGTGGAAAACAGGTCTCATCTGTACAGCCCCACAGTGCGTGTGGGGCTCAGCCTTCAAACGAGGTGGCTTTGCCTGCAGTGGGGTCCTATTTAGGGACTTGGGGGTGTCCCCCTGGCCTTAGGGGGCTGCTGCAGGGTGTGCAGTGATGGCTGCCGCCTCTGCAGGTGCTCTGGTGCCACTTTTGGATGTTGTTCCTCTCACAGCTGCCGGTGGAGGGCAGGCTGGGCTCAGCAAACATCTCACCTTGGGGGGACTTCTTGAGGGTCTTCCCTGGGGTCTCACAGTAACCCCTGGGAAGCTGTGGAGGAGGCACAGGGCACTGAGAGCAGGGAGGTCACTGGCACAGGGGACAGGTCAGACCCTGGCCAAGGTGGAGAGGAACTTTTGGGTTCCAAACCCCCAGTCCTCTGCTAAAGGGAACAGGGGGAGGCTCAGTCTCTCTGCAGTCATTATCTGGAAAGGGATGGTTTGAAGTGATCTGGGAGGAGACAGGAGCACTGCTCTCCCTTCTTGGGAGAGATGGCTACACTGCTCTGCATGCAAAACTGCTCGGGAGGGGAAGAGGCTGCAGGGGCAAGGCTCAGCGCTGTGATTCTGCCTGTCTGAGAGTGGGTTAGGCTAAAAAAGGAAATTCTGTATTCAGGGTGCTACCTGTTAAAATGCGGATGCAAATAGCTTAAGAAGCTGGTTTTTTATTTGCAAGCAAGCCCAGCCGGAGACCAGCTGGTATTGTTGAGTTTTGGAAATGGATTGGGATCATAGGCACAGCCCATGCCCGTGCAAGGAGCAGGATTTAGTCCTTGTTGGTGCTGACACAACCCAGGGGTGTGAAGCTCACCCCCAGCCCAGCATTTCTGGCCAGCTTCGAGGGGCTGGAAGGTTGTAATTGCAGGGTGAAGGCAAAGAGGAGCAGGATAGAGACCCCCTGAAGTGAGAGCTCCTGTTCTGGGGAGATGGAGAGTGCTGAGTGACTGGGAAACAGCCCAGTGGTACCAAAGGAGCACGGTGCTGTGCTGGAGGTTCTGGGTGTGCACATACCACATACTTGTGTCTCCAAACCAGATTCCCCAGGGAGAGAAGAGCCCCGTGAAGGTGTGCCTTCCTGGCGATGCTGACAGCACTGTGGCATTGGGGGGGGTTAAAAATAAGCAGTTCTAGTCCCCACTGGAAATCTGGTGGCTGGGAACAATTCACTTTTCTCACTGCATTTGTCCTTACTGAGGAGGGTTGTGTCACACTTGGCAACGCTTCTGAGAGTCCCTGCAAAACCCAGCTCCACCAATTAAGAGTTTTTCCGCTGGCTGTCAGCTTTGGGTTGAAATCCTGGGGTCTTTTTAAAGTCCCAGGGCCTCTGGAAAAAGCATCCCTGAGGCACTTAGCCCGGGAATACAGGTGTGAGTGCAGAAGTGAGCCCAGATCAATGCTGGGACAAAACGCTTCCTGCAGAGAGGTGTTTGGAAAGTGCTTAAATTTTTTTAAAATTTCTTTTTTGTCATGCAATTTTAAGGGAGAAGCTAATCCTTTTTCTATGATTAGAAACACCTTGTGAGACTTATCTCCCTCCTTTGATCAATAAGCTCAAGTCTGGCTCAACAGCTGTATACAGATAAAAGTACTGTATATAAAGCATGAGATATTATTCTTTTTAATAAAAATATTTTAAAAGCTGTTTGCATGAGGTTAAGAAAACATTAAAATCCTTTCCTGCGTTATTATTAAGCCTATTAATTTAAGCAAAGCCAACGAGCTTTACAAACCAAATGTACTTTTCACCATGGAGATGGCTGCTGCTCCCAGAACCTGCATCCTGGACGGTAACGATAATATTAAGAAAAACACACTGCAACTTTCTCTCTGATCAGCTTCTCTTTCCAGCTCGAGGTCCAGCTCAGCCAGACTGCGCTCGGGGTGCAAAACTGGGAGGGTATTTTAGCCCAAATGCAGGTGGGGGGCTTTGTGAGCTGCTCGGGCCTTTTTCTGGGTGAAATTAATGTCTGGCTGCTGAAAAAGTCTGTGACAATCTTTAAGGCCGTATCTCTCCAGCCTCCTCCTGCCACACGTGGCGTGCTGGAGTGTCCCCAAACAATGACAGCCACCCGTTCCTCCACACGCCGGCGAGATGGCTTCGCCTTTAAGCAGGGACAGGGAAATACACTGGCCTAAAGAAGGGCCTGTCCTTTGGTGCACTCTTTAGAAATGGAAATAGGCGATTCCCCTGAGCGGTTCCAGTGTAACCAGGAGCAGGGCCGGCTTCTCCCCCTCCACGTTGAAGGGGCTGTGGTGCAGGAGATTCCACCAAAATGATGGTGGGTGGAAAGCACCCGTGTCTGGTCATCCTGCGTGCGGCAGGGAAGGGACGGCAGCTTCCCTCTTTAAAGCAGAAAGGCTTTATTAGGGAAATAAAAGTCTCTGGGGCCGTTTGCTGCTTAGCTCTGGAACAGCACGGGGTGGCCGGGCTGTGTGGCAGGGTGAGGCTCAGGGAGGAGGGGATGGGTCCAGCTCTGCTCTTTTTGAGCCTGACCCCTTTCAGTGGCAAATCCCACCTTCCAAAATAACCTGGGGTTTGACCTTTGTTTTTTTCCTGGTTAATTAAAAATCCCACCCATAGGCACAAATGAGGCCTGGCCAGGCTCTGGGAGAGCTATGGGCAGTTGGGGCCACGCAACCCCGGGAATGGCAGGTGATGGTGACTCTGTCCCAGGCCAGGACATGCCCCTCCTCGGGAAGGGGGTTGTTGCCCACATCTCCCCAGATCCCTCGCCAAATGATCCCAGGGATCTGCCGTGCCACGTTCCCCTCCTCGATATGGCCCTGCCTTCCTCGAGGGTGCCGCATTGGGGTCTGATCCTGCCCTGGAGGTGACAGCTCCCACCACCGCATGGGACCCTACAGAACCCCAGGGTGGTGCCAACGGGGCCGAGGGTGCCAGGGTGGCCAGAACCTCCCTCCTTGCCTCCAGCCATCCAAAAGTGGCCTCCTCCTCAGGCCGCAGGAAGAGGCTAACAGCGACGGGCTCAGCCAACCTCCTCAGCTTTGAGTATCACTTTCAGCTATTCTGAAGGTTAAACGCCTGTTTAGAGCTCCCTATTGAAGGTAGAGCCGGGGGTGCGGCATTGTTCGGCCGCCCTCCCGCTTTGTCTGGCCGCTTTCAGGGATGCCCTGAATGGGAAGCGGCCTACCCCCAGCCCAGCACCCCGGCAGAAGGGCTCCTGGGGGAGAGCCGCTTCCTCCCGCCCTAATGACATTCAGGCCTCCATCGGTTCAGCTCCCGCTTTCTTTCTGCTGCAGTTTAACCCGGGCACAGAGGCCGGGCTCCATCTTACTGATCTCTGCTTGACACCCAATTACCACATGAATGGGAGAGAAAGGCTGCAAAAGGCTTTAACTCCCACTGACCCTCCTTCCCCTCTGCCTGTTTCCCCCTCTCCCCCATCCTACCCCCTTGCCTTTCTCCCGGAGGAGGGAGTTCAAAACTGAGACGAAAAATCAAACAAAGCCCCGAGTAAGGAAACCCATTGTCGCCGCCTCCGCGATGGCTCCCCATTTTGCCAGCTATTGTTCCCCTTGAAGTTTGACTTGCTGTGTGGAAGGATGCGAGCAGCTGTTTGCACATTTCCCCGATGTTTTATTGAAAAATAATTGAATCGTCAGTTCAGGGCTCTCTGATAAGATGTTTCCTCGTTAGCGCTGGGCCCTGTCGTATTTATAAACTACACTTCCCCATAAAACGTGATGGCGACCTAAGCTGTTTCCTCCAGAATAAAACCCTCGGCGGAGGGACAGGGGCACATCCCTCAAGGGGAGAGGAAAACCATGCAAACAGCGGGGAGAAAAAAGAAAAACAAATAAAACCCAGTACTAAAACAAAAGAAATTAAACCCTCTTTATTGCCAGGCTCAATTTCCACCTAGTCTTTTGTTTGGCGCAGTTGACTTTGCGGGAGGGGAAAGATGGAGCACCTGCCTGGTGAGCAGCACGGCTACCTGGGGACACCGTCCCACGCTGCAGACCGAGTGAGGGACCTGCCATGAAAAATTGGGTATAAAAAGAGAAGTCTAGATTAAATAAAGCCCAGTGACACATCCCTGGGGTGTGTCTGTGCTACTGCGTTACAGCAAACTGAACGGAAGGTACACATCCACGGCAGGAGCCTTTATCTGGTTTTGCTTTATGCACCCGTTTATCAAATACCGTTGATGTTTACAGCACTTTAGAAATAACAACGTCAGCATTACACTTTCTCGATGAGATTACACTCTTCCTTTCCCCGTCCCCAAGCATATGCTGGGAGAATCTGTGATGCTCTGATTTGAGCAGACGGGACTCACTCCTCTCCTAAAGCACCTGATGTCCATAAAAACGTGCCCCGTATCTCATGGGCTCACTGACTCTATTTCCAGGGCATTGTTAATAGTAACCAGCTTTGCTTGAATGAGCCAAACTGGTATTTATGATTACTGGTCTTTTTTTTTTTAAATATTTTTCCTTGTCCGGGGAAGTGCTAACACTAAATCTCTAATATTTTGTGGATTTCTATAACTCGGGAATCAAGATTCTTTTAGGAGCCAGTTCTCCTATTATGTGGCCTCATAAATGATTTCTGAAAGCAAGAAGAATAGCTCATATAAAGCTGTAACTGCAAACACTGATCTGGAGTCCAGATTACCAGATCCTCTGTATAGAGCATCCTTCAGTAATTTCTAAGTGTGTAAAAGTAAGATTTTTGTCTAAGGCTTCTTTCCTCAGCTGGTTTCCCATACAATCAGTTCAACATCTTGGGCCGAATCTCCAAGATACTCGAAAACCTGGGCATTTAGCGATATTTAAAATCCAGCTGGAATTTTTGGATGAAGACCACGGTCAACAGCTCCACGTCTCTGCCATCAAGTAACCCCGGCAGCGATTGGAGCGTTCGTCTGTGCTGGGGCCCGGCCTTTCCTGGGGCCCAGCCCGGAGAATGATCTCCTCCGAGAACAAAAGGCCATTACAAACACCACCACCTTCTGCTCTCGGGGTTAGGCATACTCTGACCCCCGTTAGCATAAACGAAGAGCAATCTGTCTGTGTAAATTTATGCCCCTTACACATAATGCCCCGTGTATACGTGTATATATTGCATTTCTATGTGCATGTGTGCATGCATACATGTCTTTTTTTTTTTTTTTTTTAAATCCAAACCTTCCACTGAGCAGAGTGAGGTTTAAGGGGCTGCAGTTTTTCCACCAGTGCTACCCAGCGCAGGTCCATGATGTAGGGGAGCCTGTGCCGTTGCACAGCCCAGCTGTCACCACCATGGCTGCATCCTGCCCGCGTACACGCCTCTCCCTCTGGGGACGGGAGGAGAAGACAAACAGGCGACAGATGTGAGCCGTGTTGTTTAACATGGTGCTGGAAGGTGCCTGGTGCCGCGGGGATGCGCTCGCTGGGAGAGGCTGCCCCGAGCAGAAGGGGAAGCTCAACTGCTGCCTTCTCTGACGCGCATCTTCCATGGTGGTGACAGGAGCTGATATAATAAAGAATGCCTGCTTTCTAAAACTCCAAATTGAGTCTTAGAGAGTTCCTACGTTGCTGACTTATGGCATCAGAGTGGTTGTTAGTCTCACCCAGCCTCACTAAAAATTCAAATTAACTGCGAGGCAGTAGGTTGGCTTTGCTGCTGGGAAATCTCTACTGCAGCTCCTTGCCTTTGCGCAGCTGAAGCATTCACAACACGTGAAAAAGGGCCCTGTGCACCAGAAGATGCCAACTTAATGCAGAAATAGGTATTTTAAAATAACATGGCCTGGTCTAAGAGCCTCGCACACATTTCTGGAGGCATGGGCCTCCTTCCCAGCAGCCCTGAGGAGACCATAGAATCATAGAATGGTTAGAATTGGAAGGGACTTTAAAGATCATTGAGTTCCAACCCCCCGGCCCTGGGCAGGGACACCTCCCACCAGACCAGGTTGCTCAAAGCCCCATCCAGCCTGGCCTTGAACCCCTCCAGGGATGGGGCAGCCACAGCTTCTCTGGGCAACCTGTTCCAGTGCCTCACCGCCCTCACAGGAAAGAATTTCTTTCTGGTATTTGATCTAAATCTCCCCTCTTCCAGTTTAAAATCTTTACCCCTTGTCCTGTCACTGCACTTCCTGACAGAGTCCCTCTCTAGCTCCCTTCAGATATTGGAACGCTGCTTCCGGCCACCGGGCCCCGGCGCTGAGGATGCTCAGCTGGCGGCTCTCCCTAGGCCTGGCCCACCCGTTCGGCCCGCTGCCCGAGGCCGGTCCGGAGGAGTGTAGGGGTCCCTCCAGGCCTCGGCCGCCGGGCTCGGGGCCGCCCCCCGCCACCCCCGCCGTTGCCAGGCAACACGGCGCAGCCGGAAGCAGGCGCGGCACTTCCGGCGCGGCCCGCGCGCGCCTTCCCCTCCCGCCCGCCGCCGCCAAGATGGCGGCGCCCGTGTCGCTGCAGGTGGAGTTCGGGTGAGCGCGGGCGGCGGCGGCGGCGGCGGGGCCTGGGGGCCGCAGCGGGGGCCGGGAACCCGGGTGGAGGGGTAGAGTCGGGTTGGGACCCTCGGTGAGGCGGCGGCGGCGGCCCTGAAGCGGAGCGGCTGTTGCGCGCGGCCTTCGGGCCCGCTGCGAGTTCCTCTGGGCCCGGGTGCCGCCGCGGTGGCAGGGCTTCGGGTGCAGTCGCCCCGGGGAACCAGGCCGGGGTGCCAGGCAGCGCCTGGCAGGTTGCCTTCCCGCAACCCTGCGACCCCGGTGCGGCTTAGGCAGTGCGGGGTTGGGCCCGGGCCGCGCCGCCCTGCCCTCCTCTGCCGGGGTTGCGGCGTGGCTTCGCCTACGGCTCTGTGTGAGCGTCTCGTACAAGTCCTTTCCTTTCTCCCCTTTTAACCTTTTTTTTTTTTTTTTAATTATTAAAATTATTTATAAAAACCTTCCACTCGTTTTTCGGCTTTTTTTTCTCTGTGTGTATATGTGTGTGTGTCTGTATATATATGTGTGTGTGTGCACTCGCTTTGCTCTGTCTTTTGGTTATTTCAGTGTAAAATAGCCGGGTTCCCGCTTCGTAGCATCTCAGTTTTTAGGTCTGTGTTGCTGCAGGACCTGCCTTGCAAACGCTCTGTTGCTGGGAAGTTAAAGTGTTTGCGCTGGAAGTCTGTGCACATTTATGGAAATACTTGTGTTATTTTGTTAAAGCCTCCTTTTAGCAGAAGCTAAAAGACTACTGTTTATTTGCTTTTTCCCACCCTTTCACACACACAGAGATGTCATAACCCTTTAAATACCCTTCTCCTTAAGAATCCTTTCCTCAGTCTTTCCCACTTCCAGCTGCAGCAACTCTCCTAATTTTCCCAGAAGAGTGAGATGCATTTTTGCTTCCCTTGGAAATGCATAAATGAGCTCTCTATGTACGAATCGCAGCTGAGTTCCCCCCAGCTAGCGCATTACAGAAGGACCTTATCTTGCAATCTACATTTCCCGCTGTAACAAAGCATGACCTTGTTTTCATTACATAAAAAAATGTTTTTCATATAATTGCTGTGACTTGTTCTCTTGCATGAATCTCGGCTCACGTTAATAAGCGCTGCTTCAATTTTCAGATAGCTAATTTTTTGTGAGCTGGTGGAAGAACACCAACAGAGTGCTCTTTAGGAGGGTTGCTGCATATAAGTAATGCTGCCGAGGGTAAAACAAGGGTTCTGTTGTGCTCGTCCATTGCAGAGCCAAGAAAACCTAGTGTGGCATTTTTGGATATTGAATTTAAAGGAACTTAATAATGTCTAGATGTATCTTTGTTGATATTTAGAACTATTTTAAATAGTTCTCTTTATTAGGTTAGTTTCCAAGGGATGCGAGGCACCAGTAAGTTTCTGAAAGTAACTTCATAAGAGAATTTTTCTATTTTAGAATTTTAATTTTATGTTAGAACATTTTGCCACAATGACTTGCCCTTTGAAAGCGAGTTGGTTTTCAGTTGTGAGTTAAGTTTTTTAAGGGTTTCCTCATTGTTAAAACTCGGACCACCCTGTGCAGTCTAGGGGCAAGAGCTCACACTGTCTGCTTCTGTGTCCTGTTTATTATCCATGTCCCTACTCAATTTTATAATTTTCTAAGACTGGATTTGGCCTGTGGTCTCCCGACATCAGGAAAACTAATTTATGTTTGTAAAGTCTACGATTTTCACATTTGTTCTTTTTCCAGAAAAGGGATGTAGGTGAGGTGCTTGCTGAGGCTTGTAAGTTGCAGTTGCAAAAAATGAATTATTGGTTTTAGGAGCCTAAGGAGATTAGTTACCTGGACCCAATTTAAATCCCATTTTCTTCAGGTGTGAGGACCAGCTCCTGTATTTGGCAGCCTCTGCGTAGTTTGTTTACACTTGATGTCTTGTGCTTGCAGAGGCCATCACTTCGTTATCTGAGCCTGGTCCCCCAGTATGTTCTGAATGTCAGAAGAGGGATGTTCATCGGGTTGTTCAGTGGAGGAAGATTGTGTGTTTATTTATTTAGTTTTACTTGTCATCTTCTCCCAGTCATGTCCCTCCTAAGAGGGAAGGCTTGGTAGTAAGTAGCCCAAGAAAGGGTTGCCAGAGCTCGAGGACTGCTGGCTCTGACGTGCTGTGTGACCTCCTGTGAGCTGTTTCCTCTCTCTGTTTACAAGTGCAAATTGGGGTGGGGGTGTGTGTGATATTTATTCCAGAAGGGTGCTGTTTCTTCACATTTTGCCTTGAGACTTCTGGCTCAAAGGTGTTGGGGAGGAGCACGGTGACTGTGGTACTGGCTGAGTTGAAGTGGTGCCGGTAGCTGAAGGGAGAGGGGAGGTGTGAGGCCACAGGTTTGTGGGTGTGTTGGGATGGGAGCCATTTTCCTGTTCTGTTGGGACAATGCCTGGCCCTGCAGGGTTCTGGCCCGTGACAGAGCCTCCTGTACGTGTTGGCGATGGGAGATGGCAACTTCCCCTGCGAGCTTGTGGTTTGTGAGCAGGGAAAAAAAGACAAAGGGAATCCTGTGCTAAATATAGTCTGTGTCATTTGTTTTCTCTGTTGGGGCATCTATGTAAATCGCCTCTTTTGTGTTGCCTTCCTTTTGACAATAGAGTAAAATCTCAGTGGTTCATTGTTTTTATTTCAGAGGTGGTGCAGAACTCTTGTTTGATGGTGTCAAAAAGCATCAGGTGACTTTGCCCTGTCAACCAGAGCCTTGTGAGTATCTGAACCTCTTGGATAACTTGAAAGAATGTGAGCAAATGAAACAAAGCCGGTTTGTACAGCAGTTTCGTTAGTTGGTAACAAGAATCAATGCATTTTAAAACCACTTTTAGACATGCTGTGGAGTGTCCCACCACAGTCATCATCTCAGGTTTGTAATTTGGAGTATCAATACTGAGAAGGGCTGTACTCACTCTCTGATTTCTCCTTCTGGGGGTGCATACTTCAGTTGCAACGTAATTTTGCCGCAGGTATGTTTTGAATTCTTCCAGCTACATAGCAATGCTTTATGCTATTTGAGAGTGGGATTATAAACTGAAATGATGCAAAGCATCAGGGAATGTTAACAACTAATATCTCATGAATGGCTAATACCATAATCTATGTGCTGTGAACGTTCAGGCCTGAAATCTTCTTGCTGTGCCTGGAAGTAATTAGAGATTGGTGGAAGCGCTTTTGATGCTTGGACATAAGTATGTGTAATTCAAATATAATAGGAGCAGTGGAATAGTGTGTTATCTTGTGGTTAAGGACAGGGACTCAGGATCCAGAAACATGACCTGATGCTGATTTGCTTTAGGAGTTTAGTCGTGCTGTTTAACTTTCCCCTGTTGCTAGTGAAGTAGTAGTGATACTTTCATGGATCACAAGAGAGTTCAGCATTAAATTCCAGCACTGGTAGAGCACTTAAGATCCTTAAATGGAATATAGTAAAGACATGCCAAAATACTAATTTAGTGGGTTTATAAACTTGGGGGCTTGAGCATAATTTTCTTCAGTGTTCTGTAAATTTAAAATACCCAGTGATACCCACTGCACTGGTGGTGTTCAAACCGTGATCAGATGCTCAAGAAGAAGGGGTTATTACACGAGATGTTTATTTCTGCCAGGGGAAGGGCAGATATTAAGAATAATTCTTCTATCCCAATGGTTGTCAGTGACCTGATCCATTGCCACTTGAAATTGCTGGGAAGACTTCACTAGGAGCTGGATTTATCCTAAAGGATAGATCTTTCCCCAAAGATCTGGCTCAGTCTCGGGTTCAAACTCATGATCTCCAGTGATTCATTCCACATTCACTTAACACAGTATTGCTTTCAGCTTTTCACACTGCCTTGTTTTTCAGATGCTGCTATCTCTGTAACAAGAGTGGCAGGATGGACAGCGTGCCCATTTGCCTTGGTTTGCAACCTGCTGGTTTTGTGTTCATTAAGTGACAGAGGTTTCAGTTTGGGGCAGGCTGTGGATTGCAGTGGCTGAGGAGCAGACACTGAATTACGAGGCTTCTGCTATAGTGACATTCAGAGCCAGCAGGGATGGGGTAGGCAGATGTCCAGTTCACATCTGACAGTAAGGGATCACTGGAGACACCCCTCATAATATTTCTGGATGAAAATTATGTTGCAGAAGTGAGCAATCAGTAGAAATGGATCAGAAACACGTGAATAAGAAATTCAGTAAATTCTTGTAACTTTTTATTATTCCCAATGCCTTGTATTTTCCCCACATTAAGGAGGTTTAAGTCACCTATCTCTGGGTAAATAAAGATATATGGAGTATGTTCCCTGCTGACCTTGTGCAACCAGAATTGCAGTGATGAGAGAAAAAAACAGCTCAGTTTTACTTGGTGTGTACTTCCTGTTGCTTTCCTTACTCCGAATGTCCATCACTTAATACTCTGGGGAAGGATCTGTTGTATGAACACAGTTTGAAGACCTGCACTTCTAACCCCATTTTAACTGATTTCATTAGCCGTCAAGGTTATTTTTGGCCATCTTGGCCTCTCTTACCCACTCTTCCTTTCTTTCTAGGTTATTTTTGTCTTTGTCCTCTTTTTTGCGGAGCAGCTGCTTCTCTCTGGGACATTGGACCCAGCGATATTTTAATTTTTTAGGCATTTTTATATATATCCTAGAGGTGAGGGGAGATGGAAGATTATATGAAGAAAAGTACCTACAAATACTTACGTGAATAAAACAAGCTGTGCTCCATAGTTGACAAGGGCAGTGTTCTCTGAATGATAATAGTGTTGTTTGAAAAATTGTTATGTCATCGTTTCCTTTTTCCTGGTGATAGGCACAGGTGGAAAGTAGGTGGGTTCCAGATCCAGGTAACTTTTTCAAGAAGATTTTATTCTCTGTCCATTTCTGATGCCTGGAGATGGGCTTCTGGAGGGATTAGGAAAGATGGGAGGAAGGAAGCTGCAAATGGGCCAAGAACAAGCCACGAGGGGTAGAGCCGTGTGGTGGGACCTATTTTATTATCCAAAGGGCTTTCTGTATCCTCATATCAGTAAAACAGCAGTTCCAAAGCAGAGATGAGTTTGCCTGTGTGTTGGAGTTGCTGCCAAGAAGGAACTTAAAAAGGTGTGATCTATCTGTAGAGGCAGAGAGATTTACATAAATCAATTTACAAACATGCAGCCTCTGCTCCCAGTCTCTCCCAGACTTTGTGCAGGACTGTGTAATCTTTTAGGGCGGTGACAGAAGGAAGACCTCAGGTTAAAAGGAATCTCGTCCCAAATTGCAGGCTATTTTGATGATCCCATTGATAATGCTGTTAAAGGATCTAAAGGCATTACTGCCCCGTTGGCTTATTCTGCATGAAAACAGTGTGTGTGGGAGAAGGCAGCTGGGGGAATAACGATATTTGTCACACAGAGAGAGGATTAAATTGGCAGGGAAATCAACTTTATTTTCAAGCATCTAAGAGGCTATTAGAGACAATGGAGCATAAAAGAGAGAAACCCTAAATTAAAAACCGAAAATGTATTTGGCAGCCTCCTCCTGAAACAAGCCACAGTAATTTAACCAAGTGCTTCAGTAATCAAATAGATCATTGTGTGACTGCTCTGCAAGTGATGCCGGAGCTCCTTCTTCCATCTCGCTGGAACTCGTAGTGGTGGGTTTGTCTATGGCCTTGCAACTTGCATGGACACCACGGGAAGGGTAGGAAACCACCAGCATTGTTTAACCCCTGTGCAGTTTCAGCTCAGCAGCGTCGTGCTGATGAAGAGAGAGGGCTTTTCAAAACCCCTTTGCTGTGCTCCCTACTGGACACTGTACCCGGAGGTTGGGGCTCTTTGTGAAGTCTCCAGCAGTTGTGCTGCAGGCTACTCAGCAGCGGGTCCAGGCCTTCCAGTTCCTCCCAGGGTTCAGTGATGGGACTTGCGTTTTGAAGCACCAGTGATCACTTGGACCTTCTGGGGTAATCAAGAATTCACTGTGTGTTTTGGCACTTACAAGCCTGGAAGGATAAATTTTTAATCAGTGTGTTTTGGTAATTGTTTGTGGTTTCCCTTTACCCGAACCCCGGGGAAAAAGCCTGTTGCTAATCAATTTATTTTTTTTTCAGAGGGAAAATGAAAATAATCTGCCAAGTGCTGCTTATGTTAAATCTCTGTAGAGAAGAGCATGGTGTGCTCCTCTAGAGCTTTGCTTTCCAGGGGTCTTGTTCTGCACAGCATGGAGGACTGTGGGGGAGTTGGGAGCATTCATCTTCTCGGAGAAGAGTCTGGGGATCTCAAGAGATCAGACCTGGGTTAGAGGCAGAGTGGCTTAAAAAATACAGCATGGCATGTGTTCAGGGTTGGCTGGGCTGCTGTGCCAAAAACGTGTAAAATCAAGAGTGGCATTGGCTGTCTGTAAGTGCCCCGTGCTATTGCTAGGTAGTGTGTCGTGGTAATTAGTACGCTGCTATGCTTTTATCACTCTGTTTATTATTCCTAACATTTTAAAACTTACTCCAAAGAAAGAATAAAAAGATATTTGATAATGCAGAGACTTATTAGAAGAATGATACGAAGCCGCTGTAGCTCTATGGAATTTCAGGCCATCAGATCTCTTTAGCCATGGGTCTCGAGTGACTCTGGGGTTACTCCCCTGCTTGTGCATCTCTCTTAGGAAGGTGATTATTGATTGACTTGGCCAGGAAAAGAGGACTTGGTGGGTTATGCAGGGTGGGACCTCAGCCTGGACTACCTCAGCCCTGGATCCCGACAGCTTTTCCCAGCAATCAGTGTAAGCAGTTGTCTTCGCAGCCCTGGGAGCCTGGTGTGATGCTGCAAGGCTACCATCACTGCAATGGAGTGGTCCCTGGTGGTCCCTGCTGCATTGGCAGCCCTAGTGTGGGGCTCAATGGTTTCTCACACAGCTTCAGGTCCCTGTCCCAGTGAGGCCACGCGTCGCTTCTGCGCAAGGAACCGAGTCCTTCGGATGGAATGGGGAAACAAACATGCAGCCTCTGCTCCCAGCTCTCTCCCAGGATGCTGTGGAGCCGTGTTACCGGATCAGCTCATCCCAACTCATTGTGGAAGGAGCTTCCCAGGCACCTTGAGAAACCCATCACTTGTGTGTGACCAAATCCCTGGGATAACAAAGCCTGGCTGTTCCATCCTCCTTCCCAGCCGCTGTATTGCAGTGCGGACACCTAGCAGGGTAACCTTTCTGTGCCAGTCCTTTCCCCCCCTGCCCTCCCCCGGCCCCTCTCTCCTCTCTCTCTTTTCTCTTGGTGGGATTTGCTGTGCTGACAGCGCTGTTCAGAGGGTGGCAGCGGAGCAGGGCTGGGGAGGAGGATCCGGGCCCTTTAAACCTCTTAACATGCGGTTCACACGGCTCCGGGCCAGCTGTTCCTTTTTCCTCCTGCCCTCACTCGCAGGAGTTGTTTGCTGAGCTCAGAGCTCCTGTGCAAAATTGCTTTTCAAAAGAGCCACTTTCTGCTTAATTAAACAATGAGCCGCCGTCCCTCTGCACATCTGTAAAGCTCCCTCTGCAGCCCCTTTATCCCACAAACTGCTCCATTCTTACCTCCATTCACTTGTAAATCTTACCCCCCCTCTCCTCCACCCTGATCATCTCACTGGCCCTTTCTTTTCCCCTTTCAAGTAAGACTGAGGAGGTTGGAGTATCTGTGGGGGTGGCTGGGTTGCGTGGGCAGGAATCAGTTTAATGGTGCTTGCCGTCTATGAAAGTCCAATAATAGCAAAGCAGATCTGAGCCCAGAAGTGAGAGGCAAGGACTGGACTCTGCAGGAGTTCTGTATTAAAGGAATAAAATCATGTCAGTTCCCGAGCCGAGCCGAGACTCTGACTCATCCAGCAGCCAGAGGGGACACCGGCCACCAGCCAGGCTGGCAGGGGGGGCAAGGAGTTGACTTCAAGGCTCTTTCTGATCCAGCTGGCAGTGCCAGGGAGAGCCCCAGCCCAGGGGATTCCCTGGCTTCATGCAGGGCAGTGCCAGGCTGCCAGGGAATCCCTCTGCATGCTGGCAGGAGCAGCACTTTCCTCTGTGGTCTGGGGTCTCACATCAGTTCTGAGTAGTTTCTTGTAATAGAGATAAGGTTTCCTTTTTAACCCCTGGTGTGGGCACACACACACACATGCACAAAACCCAGAAGCCAGGAAAATAGGAGAGAGGGGAAAATTCAGTTTGATGGATTTTGGCTAAGCTTTACACCCACAGTTAGTAATGCATTCTCTGAATTGTCTTCCTGAACAGCTTAAAAAAATTAACCAGCAACATTCAAGGTTAAGCAGGATAAATGAATGGAAAAGTGATGAGGTGGGATATCGCCTTTATCACCGGGAAGGACAGATTATAGCCAGGGTGACACAATATCATCTAGCACAGATTGATAGAGAGGGATGAAGAAATGGGAGTTTGGTGCATTAGCAGAAGATTCCTGACTGCAAAACTATTAGACCATTGCACAGTCTCCTTGGGGTTTGGTAGCAGATCTACATGGCTTGAGCATCTTAAAATCAGAGTGGGGCAAGGCTTGGGATGGTCGTTTGTTGAGCCTAATTCTGTTCTGGCAAAGGGATAAGATCACAGGACCTGTTAACGAGATATTATTTTTAATGTCTGCAGTTCCCAGTCTGGCACTTCACTGCTGGTGCAATGAGCTTTGATGCTCTCCAGGTTCCTTCCTTTCACAATTTTGAACGAGAGGCAAGACCCTGGACCAGCACTAGTGATCTGTGATCCTAATTAAAAGAGACAGTTGGTGCGCTGGCATTTATTTGGGAGCCTGAACGGACAATAGCGTTGGGTGTTACGGAATTAAATGCCCTGACTTTGGAAGTGAGTAGGGATTAGGTTTACCCTGAGGATCAGCTCGGAGCTGCTTTTTTTTTGTCATGGGAGCTGATGGATCTGGAGCTGATAGCTCGCTGCTGGCTAGTGAGGGGGATTGGAGATTCCTTGAACTTGTGTTCTCCTACCAGGGAGTGGAAGATCCCAAACAGCTCCTCTCCAGTTCATGAGCATTGTGATTAAAATCTCAGGTCTGAGAATTGCTGGGTGATGTCTGGGATCTCCGCTGCTAACAGGAGGTCTATGAAAGACTCCTGTGATCCTTTACCCTTGTGTGGACCTAAGAAAATGAGAAGAGCATTGTTCTTTTAGCTGAGAAGCGAGAAAAAGATGTCATAACACAATTAAAAATTACAGAAGCCAAGACCTTGACATTCATTTGTAGCAGACAAGAACAGATGAGAGCAATGACTGGGATTCTCTTGTGTCTGGCTGTAGTTATCCCCTACTTTTTTCCCTGATACTTAAATCACTGCCCACTCCAGTACGTGGCAGGATTGGCTCCTGCGCTTGTCAGAGAAAATGGATTTTGCTCTTGTTTCAAAAATTTTGCCTTGCTGCTCACTCTGCATAGTACGAACCCATTTGGCCTGTGACTCCATTTCTATCAGCTATTCCAGGTCTTCTTCTGCAGTTTATGGCACACCATCATCTGCTTCAGCCAAGGATTTGCATATCAGATGGGAACCTGAGGGATCCCTTAGCTTCCAAGCTCTTTTAGAGAGCAGATTCCTGGAGGGCCATCAGATTCAGCAGCAGAGAGAAGGTGTGCACCTGAAGGGGCAGCAGGTATGGGGAGCTGGTTTGTCTTATTTTAAAAACAAGCTGCTCGAAGCAGAGAAAGGGGCATACAAATTGTCTTTCCATCCATTTCCATGCGGGCAGGGGGAATAATGGCCGAGGAGCGGCAGGGAAGGGGCTTTGTCATGGTTACAGGCCGGTGGCTGAGAATGTGGGTGGAGCGGTGCTCGTCCAGAGTTAGTGACCTCAGCAAATTGGAGCTCAGCCATGGTCAGTATGATAAATGATCTTATTCTGGGTCAAAGAAATGGTACCCCACAGGGAGGTATCCGCAAGGCGGCCCGGGAAAGCGCTGTGCTCTTGCAGCACTGACCCCTTAGTGACCAGTGCTGCATATATCTTATTTATTACAGACCAGAAGGGAATTTTCCATGGTTTGGCCTTTATAGGGTTCCCCTATTTTCCTGAAATAAGATCCCAGTTCTGCAGCCAAGGCAAGAATATGGGTGTAATTACACCCTCTGGGTGCCCTTTGTGGGTCTGCTTTGTGCGGGTTTGTATGTGGATTTTAAGGCAGGGGACACGGAGGTCTGTGGTCATTGCATGTGTGTGTGAATCTGCCAGTGACCTGTGTGGCTCCCTGGCAGCCAAGAGCTGTGTGTCCGTGTCAACTGGTAATATGGTTGTGCAAAATTCTGCGTTTTTTGCACATTAATCCATTCCGTGTGAGATCCTTCAAGTCCAACACCCAGCTGGGTGTTACTTACTGGAGGCACCTGGTTTCCCTCTGCACACATTAAGTGTCCTTCTTGCTGAGTTATCACTGCTGAACCTGTCAGGCCTGGGAGGTTTTATTGAGCTAGGAAAGATCTATGAATTTTAACCTCGGTTTTGAGGGTGCAAATGAACCCGGGCTCTTGTTCCAGGCGATGCTAAAATGGAGTCTGAGATGCTTTTCTCCCGCAGAGGAAGCTCAGCAGATTCTTCATCGAGGAACAGTTGTAGGAATGCAGAAGATCAGGCCTTGGAGGATACACAAGAGGACCGAGTAGACTGTGCAGCTCTGTCTGCCACAACCAGGAGCGTTTATGGTGCAGCTGGGCTGAAAATGAGGCGATGTTGGGTTTTTGTATGCACACTCACTGCAGTTTCTGCATCCTGTCCGCTTGCCTGACAAGCCAATGACTTTGTGTCACTGCGAGCACACACTTTGTTTTCCTGAGCTGTGTGTTTCGCTGGGTGATTTGTTTTATGTATGTATTGTGGATTTGAGCTCCCATCTGTGCACTTGAACTAAGCAGTTTTCTCAAACGTTTGTCGGTTTTTCTTTTTTTTTAATTAACTTTAGATTATTTTTCCTGAGAATTTGGAGAGGTTTGATGTACTGTTAGCACAGGCAGCAGAAGCTGTTTCTGTATACGAATGAGACAGGGATTTCCTATCATGTGCTTCAGTCCCTCCTTTGCAGTATGAGAATATTTCAGCTTCCTTGACCAGTTCATTTTTGCTTCTCTGCTGATGCTGCCAATGGCGAGGACAGTTAACCATAATTAGAGTGGATTTTTTTGGGGTGGATATTTACTTGCTTTGAATGAAATGGAGTAGGCTGCCAAAAGGATTTCATTGAGACTGTGCAGCAATGATAAAAATATATCGTTACTGGGATGGGCTGGACTTGAGCTGGTGATGTGGGAAGGAAATGCTGTATCGTCTCAGCTCTCACCTGAACCTCACTCCTGGGCCAAAATGCATGGTTGCTTTTGCAGCCAAATGGCAGCACGTGTAGTACAACCATGCTCCTCCAAATAGCAAATGCCTCTGCTCTCTGATGGGACCCAGCTTCAGCACCAACATGAGTGTAAAATTGCTGTGTTCTAGTGATGGTTTGATGTGTCGGCAGATACGGTGCCTGACCAGGCTGAGATTTTTTTTCCTTCCTTGTGTGTCATTTGGAGAGGACCTGCTGTTGGCAAAGCAAATCCCCAGCTCAGGGAGCTGGAAACCTGTTAGACCCATGGCGTTGTACCAGAAAGAAAAAGTCTTAGGAACACTAAGTCAACTGTAAGAGTTTGTGCTATAATTAATCTCTTATTTATTATTTCTATCATGATAACATACAGAGTCCTGAGCTGTTGATCAAGACTGGTTTTTGAAGCACTGAGCTGCAAGATGGCTTCTCCCTGGACCACTTACGATAGAAATAATCTTGTTCCTTTTCAATATCTTACTTGTGGGAGATGATTTTGGTGTGGCCCTGGTCATTTTTCATCCTTTATAATTGATTTGTTCTAGTAATATTGGTATACCGAATGTAGAGACATGAAGGTGGGGGGGGAAAATTCAATGCTGAGAAAGCAGCCAAAAGTATTATGTCTTCAGGTTGCCTGTGGAGAAGGGGGGGTGGTGTCTTAATTTTTGTTTCCATTTAGAGCGGGGAAGCTCCAGGCATGCACAGGGGTATTGGGTATTTTTCCTACAGTCTAAATTCCTCAGTCTGTGTGTACGTGACTTCTGGGGAGGAGTAAATTAATGTAGGCTCAGGTGGGGCTGGAAATAACATTTATTATGGAAGGAGAAGGGGTGAGGGAGTCTTCCAGCTCAGCCTGGAATAAATCAGTCCTCTTGTCCCTTCGTCCAGGCTGCTTCGAGGTGGCTGCCTTTTATCCAGCTGGTGCGGCGTGTTTCTGTTTAAATGATCTCTCCTGAAAGGTCCCAGAGGAAAGGGCTGCTTATTCCACGCAAGGAGAATGGTGTATGGCACAGCTCATTGTTGTGTGCCCTGCTGCAAGTGCATAAATATGAAACAGCTCTGGGCGTTGCTGCAGTGGGGCTGGTGTCCCCTTTGTGCCCCCCCCCCCCCTCCTCCTCCTCCTCCTCCTCCTCCTCAAGGCTCCTCTCCATCTTTCTTCCTCTCCGGCTTCCATTTCTTGGTGATGGAGAGCAGGAGATGTTTGGGTATGAGATCCTGAGGGCTTTATGTTGCAGCAGCATTTTTCAGGGAAAGGCAAATATACTTTAATCTTGTTCCAGTGGGTGACCGACTGGCGTGGTGTCTACATATATACACACACACACACACACACACACATATATATATATATACATCTGAGCGGCGCTTGCCATTCCCAGTGCACGTTGCCAGGAAAGTGGCAGAAAATGGTCTATTTTGTGCTCTTAACTGTGTATCATTACAAGGGAGCTGCAGGACAGCCCCAGGCAGGTGATCCAGCTCACCACTGGGCAGTTTTAAAGCACAAAGCAGCTCTTTCTGCCCTGATCAGAGCATCAGGGATCAGCAATACCTGTGGTGCTCTGGGCAGCCCCACGGGGGGGACTGGTGTGCCAGGGGGGGAGTGCTGTGATCTGGAGGCACCGATGCCCTGGGAAATGGTGGAGGGGGGGAATAGAGGGAATCTCAGAGCAGCCCCCCTCCCCCTTTCCCTGGGAAAAGAGGTCCCCATCTGCTGCAGATGGACATATCCCATCCCCTAGTTGATGTCCACCTGCCTGCAACCAGGGCTGCTCATCCTTGGCGTGACAGAAGTGATGGGGGGTGATGTTATTTGGAAGAACCCCAGCTCTGCTTAGCGTCTACAATCCCATAAAATCCCGAGGTGATGCAGGGACTGAGAGCATTTGTTTTTCCTGGTTGTGAAGCAAACGTTTGGGAACTGTAGGCAGAGTTTGTTTTAGCTCACAGCGGCGCGTGTGGAAAGGTTCCCCGTCACTACGGCGAGGTTACCACACGTGAGGGAGATGTGGAAACCCAGCCTGCCCATCCCTGCTCCTCCACCAGCCCTCACTGGTGGATCTGTCCCTCCAAAAAGCTTCCTCGTGCCTTGAAAACAAACAAAACTCTTTGGGGGCTTTCAAAGGGCTGTTTAAAAGAGCCCCGGGAGAAGAACTGATTGTGGATTCAGAATGATGAAGCGGTTTGTGGAACGGTGAAATATAGAGGCAAATTCAGGAGAACTCCACATTGCAATTTGTCAGCTTCTCTAAACCCTGTAACGGATTATTCCCCCCCTCTGTCGCTCCTCACCTCTCCAATAGGAAATTAACTGATGCTATCACTAAAGAAATTGTTTTTGCCTCACAAAGTAAAATTGATACTATAAAAACCCGCCAGCAGTGTCTCCTCCTCCTTTTACATGAAGACAAATCCTTCCTGTCACCTACTGAAATGGAAAGATAAAGGCTGAGCTTTAATAAAGAAGCTATAAGCATGAAGTGTAGAGGGAGGGAGCAGGCACAGCACAGGGAACCCTCTGTGGCAGCAGGTGTAATGCCCAGAGATTTCACAAATGTCCAAAATTATATCCAGCTACTGGGTCTGGTGCCTGCCTGTGTGTTTAATGTACACCTTTGCACCCCAGAACTCGTGTCTTCAGGAGTTTGTGCTGGTTTTGGTACCGATGGTCTCTACCTTTACTCCTTTCAGGTTCTTGGGCTTGCTTATTTGGACTTTTTAAAATCTGATTAAACACACCGAGAGCTAAACATCCATTTGTTGGGTGATAACGGAACGCACGGGATACGGGATGTGTTAAAGAAATCTTAGCAGCAGTCTCCTGCTGCTCCAGCATGAACTGCATTCATTGTTTGTGGGATGCGTTTTCAGGGGGGAAACCTCTTCTGCCAAACTGTGGGGTTTGGAGCAGAGCCCTGAACTCCCTGGATGCTGCAAGGGACGGTCCAGCGAGGAGGTTTCTTTGACTGGAGGTTTGGAGCCCTCCCCGTCCGTCCTGCGTGTTCCCCGTCATCTCTTTTGTGGATAAACAATCACTTTGTTCTGGCATCAGCCAGGAGCTGTCAGCTTGTGTGTAAACTGCTGTCCTTTCTCCTTTCAGGGGATATCAGAAACCTGCTAAAGTGGATCAAACAGAATCTGTTGAAAGAACGACCAGAATTATTTATGCAAGGGGAATCTGTGTAAGTACAGCTGTTCCGAATCCTCCTCCTTGGGTTTCTCTGTTCATCCTCAGGGTTTGGGATACTTTATTCCTGTTGGTTGCAAAAACCAAGTTATCATCGACCACGATAACTCGGGATTTTCTAAACTGATAACGGGAGGTCTCCCCACACTCCACCTCACCCTGTTCCATGGGGAGTGTCTTTTCCAGCCCTCACCCCAAATCTTTAAATCTCAAATGTGAGGCAGGGCCATGTATACTGTCTCTCTGTTGTCACCTGGAGCAGCGTGGCACATGTATCCTCAATTCCTGGAGTTTTAGCAGGTTTGTCCGTTCCCTGCTGACATCACTGAAGCAGTCGCTCAGAGAAACGCCAACAAATATTTCTTCTGGGAAATGTATTTTTATTGTCAAAACGGGGACAGCCTGGTGGAAGGGGGGGAAAAAAAAAAAAAAGCCAAGAGAAATAGAGCAGAGTGAGCTGTGTGTGAGCCATCCCTGACTGCGGGGTGGCGCTGGGGGTGTTTAACATTCGTCACGGATCTTTGTGAGCTGAAGCGTGTGCCAGGTCCCCTGGTAACGGGAGAGACAATTGCAGGACACTGAAGATCAAAGAGGGGGAATCCCTGGGCCTGTAATCGGGGGCACAGGATGGATCCTGGGTGTTTAGTGCCTTTGGTAAGGGGCAGTGGAATAGCTTTCCCTGCCTTCCCATCCAGCTCTCTGTGCTCGACTGTAGCGCGTGGGTTTTAATTACCTGGCTTTTCTACATGGTAGGAAATATGGTTATCTCAGAGCATCCTCAGGAATGGGGCATTTTGATTCAAATGAGCTCTGGGATTGCTCCTGCCTCCCCTTTATTTGATCTAGAAAGGGCACTGACTGTACCTGTTTCTACCTCCGTGCTAGGATTGCTTTTTCTCTTTGGCTTTATATGCAGTCAGCTTGTGATCTGTGCTGCAATGTCCCTTGTTCTTAACTATTTGTGAAGCTTTTTAGCAGCCTTGTATCCTAATTATTTTTCTCTGTTCTCCAGGAGGCCGGGAATTTTGGTGCTCATCAACGACGCAGACTGGGAGCTAATGGTCTGTATTCCTTCAGTTTGACTTTCTTTGTTGAAAATATTGCTCTGTCTGTTCTGCGGTCTCTCTCAGAGAAGCTATTTCTGATTCTTGCCCTGAGCAAAGCATTTCCTATTTGAGGGGGAAGGGGCAGGCTGGGGTCTCTCTCCCTGTATGGTACCATGGCTGGTGGAAAGCCCCGAGCCTTTCTCTAACCTGCTGAGTCTCATCAGCCAGTGACTGAAGAGAGATCGCCCGTATTCCCTCGCCTCTGGCTGTGGGATTCTCACCTCTGGCTACTGGCAGGTCTGCCCCACGTGTGGGGAACAGCTCCAGGAGGTACCAGGCAGCTTCACAGCCCCGGGCAGACACCTTGGCTGGAGTAAGGTGGTGCAGCAGCAGGCAAAGGCAGCCCTGGGGAGATTTCTGCCCGAGCAGGCAACTGGTAAAAATATCTTCCCTTTTCAGCCCAGTGTTGTGCTCAGACAACAAACAGCCTGTAACTATTTTCCTGCCTCGGGCAACCACCTGTTGTGGCAAAACCCTGGTCCAGAAAGTGGTGTGGGATAATGCATATCAGCTCTTTGTCTGATCCCTCACCTTTGCTTCTGTTAGGATGAAAGGATCAGTCTGTCCCCTTCTGCTCTCCCTAACACTCACCATCTTTTTATCAGCTGTTTTCTGTTTGCAGCTAGTATTTGGAAATTACATTTAAATCATTTTTCTTTTTTTTTTTTTTTTCTTGGCATGCAGGGTGAGCTGGATTATAAACTCCAGGACCAGGATAATGTGCTTTTCATCTCGACATTGCACGGCGGGTGAACTCCTGGAAAAACAAGAGGATGTAAATCCCAACCCCTGGGCAAAAAACCCAAACAAAACCCTAAACCCACCCAAACCTCTCTTGATCTGCCTGTGCCTGGTCTCTGCATCTTCCCACCTCGTTCACTTGTTACTAGACATCCAAATAAAGCCCTGCCAGCACGCGGCCTGCTGTCTGCCACAACAGCATCCATCTTTTGGTCCTCATTTCACCTCTCCTGGCTGCACTTCCAGGTATCCTAACGAGCAGAGAGCACCTGCGGCGTGTGGGACTTTGGGTTTTGGTGACGGGGAGGAAGAGGGGTGCTGAACCTTGAGTAGGACAGTGTGTCTTTGCAGGCAACGAGGCGTTCTGGGGGAGCTGTGCCTGCTTTGGGGCAAGGTTGGGGGGCCTCTGCATTGGTGCTGAGAACTGGGGTTCTTTTCACATAGTCCGTAGTGTTGGTACAGTCTCTGTACCAGCCACAGGGACGATGAGGGAAGAGCGAGACATGAAGTGCAAGAAACAAAAGGTGGCTTTACTAGTTTTTCTCAGAGGTGACAGACATTACAGCTTCAGAGCCCTCTGTAGTAGCTTTCCATTCGTCGTGATGTTTATTTGTGGGAAGGAGGAGAGAAATAGGCTTTCTTGGTTTGGTTTTTCTGATGCCTTGCGGCCTCCCTCATACCTGAGCTGTGGCAGGGTGAAGGACTAGCCCACGGACAATGTCAATTTATAACCATTTGGTTAGAGGGGAAACAAACCCGTGCCCGGCCTGAGACGGCGTGGAGTGATAAGGGCAGCAAATTATCTTTCTGTCAGCGTGATGGACAGGATTGATCAGCCTGGCTCGCCCTGCCTGCGGGTGGGGAGCTGCCTTGCTGCAGCCTGGCTGGGGAAGGGCTGGGGCTGGACCTGCAGGGTTTACACTACGGAGACCCCCCCCCCGCCTCCCCCCGAGGAAAGAAAGTCAGTGGATTTAACCCTTTCCATCAGTGGGGAAGGGTGAGGCTTCTTACTGCGCACCGTGAGGAAGTCCTGTGAGCGCAGCGGAAGTGGGTGTGCACGGCTCTGCCAGGGCATGGATGCTCTTT
The DNA here is from genome assembly GCA_004320125.1 of Scolopax mira. Classification (NCBI taxonomy): domain Eukaryota; kingdom Metazoa; phylum Chordata; class Aves; order Charadriiformes; family Scolopacidae; genus Scolopax; species Scolopax mira. Next base: position 16,432 of record BJBW01018084.1, on the reverse strand, counting down.
GCTTTCCAGAAGTTTCCTCGGACAGACAGAGCTGCCCGCCTGCCAGCTGGGAGGCCACAGGGCAAGCAGAGGGAAGGGGTCAGAGAGGATAAGCCTTGGTACCAACAGGTCTGAAATGTGCTGCACGAGCTTCCAGGAGCATCCGACCGGGATTGTCCTTCCTGTGCTCCCCTCCCTGCCCTGGCTCTCCTGCCTCCTGCCCCAGCAGCGGTTCTCCCGGGTGCCCTGAGCCCAATGGGTACAATCTCAGAGCTGGTCTGTACCACGTACTGCTCACCTTGTCCTCAGTCTCCAGGAGCTGCCCAGGAGGAGCTGAGGGGTGGTGGGCAGCGCGGTGCACCAGCCCCTGCTCGGGCAGCCTGGCCTGACCCCCCATTGCTGCTCCAGAGCCTTCCCCATCCATCCTGTGCCTGCCAGAGGAGTTTCTCTCTCTGATGCAGAGGGAATGCCAAAAAGCAGGTCCCACATCTGATTCCAGTGACTCCTCTCTCACATTTGCCCTCCCCCCCAACCCGCATCACTGCAAGCTCCCCCAAATTGCGATGCTGCTGCGCCTGAGAAACCCTGATTTCAAGCCCCTTGCTGGAAATGAACCATGACATTCAGCTTTTTTCCAAATCCAGCCACAGCCACTCGAGTCCAGCTGGTTGTGCCGTTTGTCAATGACACGGACGGACCAAGGGCTCTTCTCTGTCCCAAATTCAGGGCCGTGTAAGCTCTGCTGGGCTGGGGGAGTGTTTCAAGGTGTGTCTGTAGGAGCTGGCTGAAAAACAAGGAACCTGTGGGGTGTGCAGCTCAAAATGGGCTTAAACCCAAGTGGAAAAAAGGAAAGTTCATTTTCTGCTGCAGGCCCGGCCTCTACCTTCTACGCTGCTTTTTTTTTGCCTTAGGCTGGGCTTGTTCTTATCCCCCCCTCCCCTCCAGCTGTTTGCTCCCAACAGGATGAGTTCCTTCCCTGGGAGATGTTCTCCCCCTCACTAGCACAGGTAGACCTAGATAGCTCAGCTCCTGCTGTAGTAAAAACTGCCAATCATTGCTTAAAAAAAAAAAACAAAAACAAACCAAAACCAAACCTAGAAATGGGAAGATGGGAAGCTGAGGGAAGCCCGGGGAGAGGGGGAAGAGGGGTACAGCAAAATCCTGTAAAAAAATAAAAAAAAAAGAAGGAGAAAAAGTAGTTTCTGGAAAATAAAAGCCTTTTCAAACATTCTCTGTCTCCACCTTTGTCCTAGATCGGCTCTTGGTGAAATTTTGCTCGGATCTTGTAATGCTTCCCTCTTCCTCCTGGGTTTCCTTGGCAGCCCCGGCCGGGTCCCTTGGCGTGTGGAGTCATAAAGCCTCTCTCTGTTCAAAGCCTCTTCCCGTCCCCGCTTTCCAGGGGCTGCTCCGGGAGCTCCGGGCCCCGCCGCCCGTTCCCACCCCGGGCTGCTCCCCACCGAGAGCCCTCCCGCTGCCCGAGCGGCGGGGACCGGTTTTCGTCTCGGCGGAGAACCCGAGGAGCGGCCTCGGTGCGGCCCGGGGTGAGCCGGGGGGCGGCGGCGGGAGGAAGAAGAGGGTATCCCGGCCGGCGGGGACTTCGGCCCCCCGGTACGGAGCGGTCCCCGCCACCACCGCAAGGCCGGGAGCGCTCCGAAATAGAATAAATGAAATTAAAACGCAATTTAAAAAAAAAAAAAAGAAAAGAAAAGAAAAAAAAAATGAATAGCGAAAGGCTAACCCGGGATGGAGCCGCAGGGCCGGGCTCGAATCCGTCCTCGGCGAAGCACCGGAGCCCCCGGCTCGGCCCCTCCGTCCCTGCCCGGCCCGGTGGGGACCCGGCCGGTGTTTGACGCATTAAGGACCGAAACCTCCGGCAGCGCCGAGCGGTGCGGAGCCGCCGCCGGTGCTTTATTTAGTTTTCCTTGAAATCCTGGCCGAGGCTTCCCCGGGCTGCGGCCGGGAGCGGTTCCCGGTTACCTTGCCGTACCCCCCCACCCCCGCCACCCCCGGGCCCGGGGATGCTCCGTCCTTCTTCCTCCTCCCCAAAGCACCTTCCTGCAGCCCCGCCGGCGGAGTTGAAATCTCTGCTACCGATGTCCAGACACAATTCTTGGTTCGTACGGCTCCATCGCACAAGAATTGCGTTTGGACAATCAGGAGCGGAGATTCCCGTCCCAGGGGCTCGAGGGATCTTCCAAGGGGAATCCGGCTGGAGCCTGGAAAAGAAGGGACACAGGGGCACCGAGCCGGCTCTCCGCCGCCGCCCCGCTTCCCCCGTTCCCCGTTTCCCCGGCCCTACCGAGCCGTTTCTCCGGCCCCAACAAGTTTCCAGCGCAGCCGCGGCGCTTCGCATCCCGGTTTCGATTTAATGCCACCGCGAGGGGTTTCATTTTATCAACTCGTTTCTTACCCCTCCGAAAAAAAAGAAAAAACGAACCCAAACAAACCATTAAAAAAATAAAATTCAGCCCTTATTAAAAAAGAAAGAAAAAAAAAAAAGAGAAAAAATTTTAAAATTTAAACCAACATCAAGGAAAAAAAAAGAAAAAAGAGAGAGGAAAAAAAAAAATCCCAGAAAACGAAAACCAGCGATTCATCCCCGCCGGAGCAGCCCCGGTGGAGCGGCGGCTCGGTGCGCCGGGGCCGGGGCCGGTGCCGCCGGCGGGGCTCGGTGCGCCGTAGCTCGGCGGGGGGGGATGCCGCGGGGACAGACCCCCCGGTGCTGCGTCCGCCGCTACTCCTGCCTCGGAGAATTAACCAATTCCAAGCGGATCGCCCTCAAAATTCGGGCACTTTGAAAAAATCGCCGAAATTTTTAAATGCCAGCCCGGGGGAAAAATATTAATAACAATGAGAATAATAATAAAAAGAAGAGGAAAAGAGGAACAATCCAGGCTTCTCCCCCAGCCCCTTCTCACCGACAGGCTCCCACGAAGTTGGGAACAAATCCCCCCTCTCCAGCCAGGGAAAATCCCGGGCCGCCGCCGGCGCTTTCCCCCCCGCCGTTGCCGGTGGCCGCGGCGGGGCCAAGCCGGTTCCCCCCGGGGGAGGGCCCGAGGAAGGAGGACGGGCGAGCGGCGGACCCCCGGCCGCCCGAGCCACCCACCGCCCCGGCGGGGCTCCGAGTTTCCACGGGGCGCGGAAAAGTGCGTCCCCGCGGGGGCGGAGCGGGCGGGCGGCTGCGGGGCTCGGCGGGGCAGAACGGGCGGGGGGCCACCGCTTGCACCTGCCGCCGCCGGTCCCGTTCCCCCCCCCCTCCCACAACCCCCGGTTTCTGAACCCCGGTTTCCTCCACGCCGTATCCAGCCGGGAGAGTCCCAAATCCACCCGGGAGGGATGCGCACACCGGGGCTCTGCGGGCTGCGCCGGGGCCGGGCAGGGTTTTTAGTTGAACGGCACAACAATAAATGTGTTGCAGAGCCGGCGAGAAAAGAATGGGGATGACCTTCAATTGGTACTGGATTTGAATAACACCACGGGGTGATAAATGCCCATTGTGTTTTAGGAGTAATGAATCTCCACTGTCTCTATAGCACAGAAACAGCAGCTGCAACCTGGAGCCAGCCATCTCTTAAAGACACAGCTCCCAAACCACAGTGTCTCCCCCTCCTCCCCGCCCCCCCAAACCTCCGGCCCCCCTCCACCTCCCCCCGGGCTCGGCTCGGCTCGGCCCGCAGCCCCCCGGCCCCGCGGCTCCCGGGTCCGTTCCCCCCCCGCCCCGGGAGGGTGCGCCCCGTCTCGGGGTCCCCGCCGCCTGGCACCGGGGACGACACCGGGGTTGGCACCGCCGGGCAGGGCTGAGGTCCCCCTCCCCGGTCCCCCTTGGGGACCCACCGGTCGTGCTGCTCGAGGGGGTGACACTGCCCGGGTTCCCCCCCACCACCATGGAGTACGGGGGTCACCTGAACCCCACTCTGCCCCGCAACCCCCCGCAACCCCCCCAACGGCAGGGAAAGTGCTGGGGATAAATAATGCTCATTGTTTTCCCCTAATGAATATTACCGACCTGCCAGGCCGGCAGCTGCGGGCTCCGGCCGGGGGAGCCGGGGGCATCGCCTGCCTCTCCCCCATCTGGGGACCCACCCCTCCCCCAGCCCCAACCTGCCAGGGGGTCCCCGCAGCCGTGGGGAAGAGCGTGGGGCCAGTCCCTACTGTCACCCCATCGCTGCCTCCCACGGCACTGCCTGGCTCTGGGGTCCCTGAGCAGAACCAAGGGGGGGGGCTGGGCGGCGTGTAGGGCCTCTGGGGGGGTCTCCGGGGAGGGGGGGTGCGGGGGTATGTGTCCTTGCCCCTCCTCCACCTCTGTGTCCTCAGATGGGGTCTGGCCACTGGGGGAGAGAGGTCGGTTTGTGTTGAGAGAGAAACTCCCAGGGATGCTCGGAGAAGGCCGGAGCTCCAGAGATGTGGGGTGACCCCAGTCACTGTCCCCAGGGGATGTCCTGGGGCAGGGGACAGCCCAGGGCCAGGGTAAGGCCTGAGCCCTGAGAAAGGACCAGTGGAGCAGGGCTCTGCGGCCAGAGGCTCCTCACCCCCCGAGGCTCATTCCTGGCCCCAGGAGGTTCCACACACCCACAGAGGCACCAAGGCGTCGCAGGGCCTGGGGACAGCCCCGTCCCCACAGCCCACGTCCCAGGCCACAGCCGGGGACACGGGGCAGGGGGGAGGGATGCTCTGCTACGGCCACACGTCTCCCTCCAAAGGGCTCCCCTGGCCCCCCACAGCTCCCTGCCAGCTCCATCAGCAATAAACCCACTTCCTCGGAGTGTGAAAATCAAAAGAAAGCCAGCATTTAACAAACAACAAAAAAAAAAAAAAAAAAAAAGAAAAAGGAAAAAAGAGCATCAGCACCAGCTGAAGGCCTCTGTGCCTCTGTGCTGGGTCGCAGCCATCGTCAGGGACCGGGCAGCAATTTGGGAAGTGGGAACCATAAGAGGGAAACCCCCATCATCGCTCCCGGGTCCTCCCGCATTGTTTTAGCCCCAGACCTGCCGGCCTTTTAACTTGCTTTAATTCCTAATGCTCCCACCACCACCACCTTTTTTTTTTTGAAGTCTCTTTCCCAAATCTTGGCCGACTTAATGAAGTTATGTGATCCTATAAATGTTAATTGTCTAAAGTTCTCTTCTCTCTTTTTTTTTTCCCTTTTTTTTTTTTTTTTATCTCTCTCCTCCTTGCTGCTTTCTGCTCCACTTGTAATAAAGAAAATATCTTGGCTGGTCTTAGCCAGTTGCTTGGCAACCTCAATAGAAAAAAAGAGAACAGAATGTAACCAATCCTGAGACAACCGAAAGATTTTGGTGACATGTGACCTCTCCAAAAAGGGCAGCCTTAAACTGTCCTTTCTGTCCTTTGCTCCTGACCATTAGGGTCTCTTGCCCTCCCTCCCCCCCCCCTCCGGCTCCTTACACCAATAAATATGGATTAGTGTAATACTTTTTCCCACACTGATGAAAAGCCGGGATTGATCTTTCCACCTCCTTTATGTACCAACCTGACAAGTTTCTAAACAAAATTAAGAGGGAAGAGGCGAAAGGAGCCATCCCGGGTTGGGCGGCCGGGGACTGATCCTGCCCCCACCATGGGGATGGCGGGTCCCCGACGGGGGCACTGGTGCTGGCTGTGCCGGGCTCTGGTCTGCTGGACCTGCCCCCTGTGGGCTGGGGAGCACAGTGGCAGCAGGTTTAGAGTTAAAATGTAGTTTTTTCTGACCCAAAAGGGGGAAAATATAAAGGCTGGGCCTAGCCCTGTGCTCCCTTGGCAGGCACCCGTGTGTCCTGGAGGGACCCGTCCTGCTCCTGGCTCGCGGGCGGCCCGGGATGCCGTCTGCAAATTACATTTCATCCCGGGGAAAAAGAAAAAAAAAAAAAGCCCAAACAAACCAAAACACCCACAATATGATGTCATTGGCTTTCTGGTGCATCCCACCGGCCTCCCCTCCACCTGCCTCGTCAGGGCCGTGTGAGCCTCCCCGCACCGGTCAGCCTCCGCACGGCGGCTGGTCATCAGCCCTCCCGCCCCCCCGCCGGCCCCCCCCCCCCGGGCTCTCTGTGTTCCCAGGCTCCCAGGGTGGTGAATGCCTCTTTCACCAGCAGTTTCCCTCTTCCCAAAAAAAGCATCACCTTTCCAGCTCCCTTCCTCCCGCCGGCTGCCAGGAAAATAAAAATCAGGGCAAGGAGAGGGAGGGAGAGAAAAGCCAATGAACTTGTTTCCAGCTTTTCCTTTGGATCAGCCGTCCGGCACCGGGAGAAAAATATTTCTCCTGTTAAAAAAACAAAACAAAAACCCTCTCCGTGCAAGCTCCGAGCCCTTCGGCACCGGGACGCTGGCCGGAGACGTGGGCTCAGCTCAGCGGCAGAGGACACTGTAAGTTGGGTGCCTGTTTAAGCAGTTTCCTGGGGGTTTTGCGGGGGGATTTTGCTACAATTTGGGGATGAGCACCACGAGGGATGCAGGAGGAGGGTTGGGGCAGGGGGAAGAGGGGAGGTTTGGGGGTGTGCACGCAGGGTGGGCAGCGGCGTGGTGCCCGTGCTGGTGGTGGCGGGTGGTGCTGGGCACCGGTGGCCCCAGGGTGCACAAAGCCCCTTTGAGCCACAGACAGAGGAGCTGCTCATCCCTCGCCCGGCCCTCGGAGAGGAGAGAGGGACCCCAGCCCTGAACAGCCCCAGGAGGGCACACGGTGGGGGGGGTCAGGGCTCTGGATCTGCCTGTGTCCCCAGGATGGGGATGGCTGCGCAGGGGACCTGGCCCCTATCTGAGCCCTGACCTGTGGGGTGCCCACAACCCCCTGGGACAGGCTGGTTCCTGGCCAGGCCCACTGGTGCTGGTGTTGCAGGGAGCTGGGGGGTGCCCCAGCTGTCCCATGTGGGGATGGGGGACTTGCTCCCTTCTGCCATGGGTGGGAGTGACGCCCATGAGGCCACCAGACCCTGGTCCCTAGGGTGGCCATGGGGAGGGCTGCTACAGGGGCTGGGATGATGGGACCCATTGGGACCTGGTGGCACCCAATGGGACCTGGTGGGTCCTGGCTGTCCTGCTGCCAAGGCCGGCTGGCCAGGCACAATACCACGGCCCTGCTCCTGAGCCGCCGCCGAAGCCCCTTTCCCAGCACCGAGCGCCTTTGTCTCGCCTTTGTGATGGAAAGAGCCCCCCCCTCCTAAATCACGGCCCTGACACCCCCATTGTCTCCTTCCCGGGGAGATTTGAAACTTCCCCCCCCCTCCTCCTCCCGAGGTCAGGAATGTGGCCGGTTTCTATTGGGATGGAGGAGCAGGGCTGGGTGGGGGGCTGCGGGGTCACGCCGGCTCGGCGGGTCAACCCGAAAACAAAACCTTTTGAAATACCTACTCTCCATCACTGCCAACATTGTCCCCTGCCAGCGGGGGCCTGGCACGGCCCCTTGACGCCTCCAGCCCGGCCGCTGCCCACCCCAGCGGTCAGCATCTGGGGTGGGGGGGGGACCCCGACACAGAAGGGTATTGTGCCGAAGGGGACAGCTTTGTTTTCGGTCACAGCTGCTCCGGGTTGGGACGGGGACCGACTGTCCGCCCCGCCGAGGGGGGGAGATGAGTGAGGGAATGGAGGGAACAGGAGCACACGGGTCAGTGCATCGCAGAGGGGGAACTCGTCCCATCGGGGTACCCCTCTGTTGCCATCCCTCTGAGAGGGAGCAGTGTGGGGATGGAGAGCAGCTCCCCATTGTCCCCAGGGTGAAGGTCTGGTAGAATGTGAGGTCTCTCCCTGTCCGGCGGGGATGGGACAGCCTGGGTTCTGCCTCCTGCCTCAGTTTCCCCTTGCTGAGGGAGGTGTCCCTCTGCCTGCTCCCAGGGCTGATGGGTTCCCAGGGTCCCCTTTGATGCCCAGAGCCGGGGGACACTCAGGACACTACTGGCTCTATCAGATGTGGTCCAACTGAGGGGACTATTTTGGGGCTGAGATGGATGTGCCACTCAGGAGGGATGTGCTTGCATGGCTTGAACGTGGCTCCAAGCGCGGTGGTGACTTCCAGGTGGGGCAGAGCATCCCACACACCCCCAGCTCCCTGCTCCCAACAGAGAATGAAGGGGAGCCCTGGTGGAGGCTTCTCCCCTCCCTGATGTTCACAGCCCACCAGGAACACACCAGGCTGTCTCCCAACAGGCCGAGCTATGGGGTGACACAGCCCAGTGGGTGCTGGGACCAGTGATACATCTCTGCCCCATTGATGGTGGCACAGACCTCCCTCTTTCCACCAGCTGGGATGGAGATGCTGCTCCCATAGGGCTCTACCTCCTCTGGTGGAGCATCTCCTGGGTGGGGCAACAATCCCCCAGGTGGCCAAAATCCCTCCAGGTGGCCAAAATCCCCTTCCAGAATGGCCAAAATCCCCCCAGGATGGCCAAAATTCCCCCCCAGGATAGCTCCAAAACCCCCAAGATGTCCAAAATTCCTCCCCCCCGATTTTTCCAAGTGGGAAGATGTATTGTTTTTGCCCGCCACGGGAGCAGCCTGCTGAGGAGGGAAGCAGAGCGGCGCCCACGAAGGAGATGGATTTAGCAGAGACCTGGAAGGAAAACCCAGCTGGGAGGGGAGCGCCAGCTTCCTGAGCTACTCAACAGCTGGAGGGAGGCAAAAACCGCTGGAATAACTCGGGATGAAGGGCTGGCACAGCAGGGAGCACTGCAGGTCATGGGCACTCCCTCAGGACAGGGATCCCCGCTAGCTGGGAGGCTGTGCAGGCTCCGTGCCTCAGTTTCCCCACCTGTGAAATGGGCTGGGATCATGAGGTTGGGCAAATTGGGGCAGTGGTCTGGAGGGGACACTGTCACTTGGGCAGCATCACAGTGTGGGAGTGGGGTCCCTCGGGGGTATCCAGGGGCACTGCAGACCTGACCAGCCACTGGGGCTCCTGGGAGGCTTTTTCTTGTGAAATACATTTTTAAATAATTGGTGGTGGACAGAGGACTTGTACCACCCCATCCTCCACCCCCAGCCAGGCACATACACACGGAATCTCTGCTTTTTTAGGTCCATATACATATCTCTTTAAATGTTTGGGTTCTTTGCAACCAAACCTGAGCCTTTTAAAGCAGAAAAATGTGACGTTTGAGGAACATGGAGCTTCTCAAAGGCTTTGCTGAAAATCCTAGAAAATTTCAAGGAAGGGGTGGAGAGGGATGAGAGGTGGCCAAAAGTCTCAGCCCTGGCTCCAAAACCAATCTTTTCCTACAAAACCAAACCAGGCTGCTGGAAGCGTGGGGATGGGAAGGGGTCTCTCCCTGGGGGAGAGTCTCTCTTTCTCCAGTTCCTGAGCCCAGGGGAGGTTTGTAGTGGGCTGGGGGGGCTGTGGCCAACCCACACTGGGCCAGGGATACCGTGTCCCTGGGGCAGGGGACAGCAGGGGCTGAGCACATGGGGGGCGAGTGGCTGGGGGAAAATGGCAAGCAGCAGTCGGGTGTTCTTGTCCCACCCCAGGCCAGGCCACATCCAGACTCAGGCCTCCCAGTCCCAGTCTGCAGGCTGGGAATCATCCTTATTGTCTTGTTTGGCCTCTCTGTGATCCAGATCTCCCCAAAATCCTGTTATATCCGGCACTGAAATCCCTCTCTGCCCTTCCCAGGTGGTGAGGGCAGAGCAGGGCTGCCTGTGATCTCCAGGGATGGGTGGAGGGATGTGGGGACAGAGGGATGCAGGGAGGGAAGGGATACATGGATGAAGAGGGGAAGGGATGTAGGGGCAAGGGGATGCAGGGATGAAGAAGGGCAGGGATGAAGAAGGGCAGGGATGTAGGGGTGGAGGGATATAGGGATGCAGGGATGTAGGGACAAGGGGATGTAAGGATGAAGGACAGGGATGGAGGGGTGGAGGGATGTGGGGATGCAGGGATGTAGGGACAAGAGGATGCGGGGATGAAGAGGGGAAGGGGATGCGGGGATGAAGAAGGGCAGAGATTGTAGCGACACGGGGATCAGACCGGGCTCTGACGGACCCCGGAGTCCCGGACTCCCGGCCGTACCGCGGCGCCGGGAGGTGGCAGCAGCGGCCGAGAGCGGGGCCGGGCTGCGGGGGGGCGATGCGGAGGGGGGGGGTGTCCCCGCGGGACGGCACCAGCCCTGGGCTCCGCGGGCATCCCCGCCGCTCTGCCGCCCTTCCTCCGCCTTAACCCCTTCCCCGCCCGCGGGGCCGCGCTCGGGGGGGCTTCTGCGGAGGGGAGAGGGGCTGTCCCTCCCCCAGCCCTCCCGGGGGGGGGGGGGGGTGGGGGCGGGGGCTGGGGTGCCCCCCCCCGCCCCCCCCGGGGGGGGGGGGGGGATGGAGACGGGGGCTGGGGTCCGGACACGCGTGGGGTCTGGCTGTGCTCGACTCCTGTCCCCTCCCGCAGCCGGGGAGCATCCAGCCACGCTGGCACGGAGCCTTTCCCAAAATATTTCTTCCAGCTCAGTCTATAAACAGAGTTTTCCTCTTCTTACAGCCACCGCAGGGCTCCCTGGTGCGTGTCGTGTTTCCCCCCCTTCCACACCCCCCCCTCCGTTTATACCCCCCTCCCTCTGTTTCTTCTTTCAGGTGCTGCTGGATTGTTCACCCCCTTGACCCTCTCCCTGCTGGAGCCCCCCCGGAGGTCCCCGGAGCGGTGGGGGGGGATGCGGGGAGCCAGCGTGAGCCGCCAGACACGCCGCGGGTGGGAGCAGTTTTGGCCACCCAGGACCACGGCCCCTTGCCAGGGCTCTGGTGTCACCTCAGGAGGGGTGGCCAGCCCTACTGGTGGGGTGCACGGAGCTGTGGCTCCCCAGGATGAAGCCCCCTCCCAGCCTGCGCCCGCTCTGGGTGCTGATGGCTGTATTTATGGATCGGGTGGTGGTCAACCAGCGGTTTTGGCCAAATGTCCCCAAGGCCCCAGGGCTGCTGGCAGCTCAGACACGTTGCAGACAAGCCTGGGGGGGCTGCAGATGGTCATCTGGGGGGTGCAGGCTGGGGGGGACACGGCTTGGTGGGGTGGGCTGCCTTGGCTTGCGAGAGGAGAGAGCCGTGAGCCCTCCAGGCCACAACCCACCCTGGCCACAAGCCTCCCCCCCAGCCACAAGCTCCCCTGGTCATAAGACACCTCCCCTGGGCTACAAGCCACTCAGCCACAAGCCCTGGGGCTACGTTTTCCCCCTAGCCATGAGCTCCCCCTTGACAACTTGCCCACCCACCCACTTCCCCACCACCCACCCACCCACGGGCATCGGGCACCGCAGGGCACCCGACTCTGAGCTGGCGGGGAGCCCCCAGGGATGCCCAGGAGCATCCTCAGGGAGAGGGTACCAGGCGTGCCCTCCCCGGCTTCTCTCCTCTGGGCCATGGGCTGCGTAGAGATGTTTACCGATATCGGTTATATTTAAAGAAATCCAACCCAAATCCGCCCCCGGGGCTCGTGGCGGGGCCGGGCCGGGGGCGGGGGCGGGGGGTGCGCTGAGGACGGCGGGTCTCAGCCCGCCCCTTCCCCGCCCGCCGCCGCCGCCGCCGCCATGGGTGTCGCGGGGCCGCTCTGCACCCTGCTCCTGCTTTTGGGCTCCGGTACCGGCACCGGCACCGGGTCGGTCCCCCCCCGGGTGGTGCTCGCCCTCCTGGCCCGCAACGCGGAGCACTCGCTGCCGCACTGCCTGGGAGCCCTGGAACGCATGGACTATCCCGCGGGGAGCATCGCCCTGTGGTATGAGAGCGGGGACCCCCGGGGGGAGCGGGGACCCCGGGGTGCGGGGAGTAGTAGGGATCCGGGGGGAGGAGGGGATTGGGGGGAACCCCGGGGGGAGCCAGAATACTGGTGTCGTAAGGACCCGGGGGTAACGGGGAGCCCCGGAGGAACAGGGATGCTGGGGGGCAAATGGGAGTCCTGGGGGGTAGTGGGGACTAGGAGGGGAGTGGGGAGCTGGGGGTGGCGGGGACCCAAAGGACCGTGGTGGGAGGGAAATGGGGAGCTGGGGTGGATGAGGGGACTAGAGATATGGGGTGATCCTGGAGTAATGGGGACCTGTGGGGGGGGTGGGAGAGGAACAGAGATCTAGGGGAATGAGGACCTGGGGGTGGGAATGGGGACCTGAGGGCACAGGGACCACCAGGAGGAGTGGGGACCCTGGTAACAGCTCCCTTGGACCCAAAGGGTGAGGGACCCAGGAGGGGCTGGGTGCTGCCCCACGGTGAGGGGACAGGCCCCCCCTCCTTTCCCCTCCTGAAGCTGTGGGGCTGGCAAGGCAGAGGAACTTGGGGGAAATCTGCATCATCAAGGCAAGACGCTGCTTTCCCCCTCCCTGCAGGGCTCATCCCCAGCCCCCCCCTTCCCCAAAGACACTCCCCAAACCTCCTTTTACCCTGTTGGGGGCAGTGGCTGGGAGAGGAGCCCCCAATCCCTCCTCTTCCTCGCTCTGCTGCCACCGTCTCACTCCTGAACTTGTCGGAAACTTTTCTGCAGCTGCTTTTGCAGGGAGCCGAGGTGGGGGCTGGCAGGGGGGTCCTGGCAGGGCGGGCCGACCTGGGGTGGGGGGCAGCTGCCAGCAGTGGGGGAGTGGGGGGTCCTCACCTTCTCCCGCCACAGCCCCTGGCCACAGGGCTCCGTGGGGTGTTTCAAGAGCAGCTGCCTGCAGATCTTGGCGGGGGCACGCGTCCTGCTTTGTCCCCTGTGTCCCAGAGAATCCCCTTGACACCAGTGCCTGGGGGTCAGCTCGGGGCTTTTTGTCAGTTCAAGGGTGCTGGGGAATATGGGGACTTGGGGGTTGCCCCAGTGCAACATGGGGCTCAGCACCATCTGTGCTGGGGTCCCCATGAACATCATTGTGAGGTTGGGTGGGACAGTGGCTCTGCATGGCAGGGGGAAGGTTTGGGGAGGGGGATTTTTGCTGCCTGCTGCCTTTCCTCTGGCTGCCAGAGCCGTGGGGTGCACAGGGGTGCTGTGGGGAGCTGTGGGGTGCATGGTCTGGGGGATAAAGCCGCTGTGCTCCCATGCTGTTCGTGGTGGGCAGCCCAGGGCTGGGACAGGGAGAGCACGGGGGACTGCAGGGACGGGGGGTGAGAGCCACGGGACAGCCCGGCCGGCAGCGGCACCGGGAAAGAATTTACCCATTTGCCTTCCCCCTCCTGCCAGCGCAGCCTCAGCTCCCTCAAATTACATGTTTTGTTCCCAAGGGAGTCTGTCGCTGGCTCAGCCAGGAGCTTTTCTAGTGTGGGGAGGGGGCCATGGTTATCCCTGGATGGGACAGGGACCCCTCCCCAGAGGCTGATGTCCCCTCACCCCCCCAAGGTGTGCCACGGACCACAACTTGGACAACACCACTGCAATGCTGCGGGAGTGGCTGGGGGCGGTGGGGAAGGACTATCACTCGGTGGCCTGGAAAGTGCAGGAGGAGCCCAGGTGAGGCTGGGGGCCACCAGGGTGGTGGGGGGAGGAGGGGGCAGGAGGTGGGCAGGGGCTACAAGGGGCTTGTGGAGCAGCACCCCGCTCCCCAGCTGGGGATGCTGCCAGGAGGAGCTGGTGGTGAGACAGAGCTGGGCTGACTCAGCCAGCCGGCACGCATGGTGTGCACCGAGTTTGTGCGTTCCCAGCGAGCAGTGTTAACCCCTGCCTCCCCACTCCCTGCCCAGCTCCTATCCCGACGAGTTCGGGCCGAAGCATTGGAGTGACAAACGCTATGAAAATCTGATGAAGCTGAAGCAGGAGGCTCTCACCTACGCCCGGGAGCAGCAGGCGGACTACATCCTGGTAAGGGACATAGGGCAAGGTGGGGTGGGGGCCGAGGTGGGCACCCCCACCCCACCAGCACCTGTGTCTTTCCCCCAGTTTGTGGACACCGACAGCATCCTGACCAACAACCAGACCCTCAAGTTTCTCATAGCACAGAACAAGTCGGTGGTGGCCCCCATGCTGGACTCGCAGACTTTCTACTCCAACTTCTGGTGTGGCATCACGCCCCAGGTACGTCCCTGGAAAACCCTGGGGACCCCCTCTCCATGGCAGAGGAACCCCCCCATCATGGAGGCATCGTGCTGGTGTGCTGTAGGGGTACTACCGCCGGACAGCTGACTACTTCCCCACCAAGAACCGACAGCGGGTGGGCTGCTTTGCTGTCCCCATGGTCTATGCCACCTTCCTGATCGACCTGCGGAAGGAGGAGACGTCACGGTTGGCTTTCTACCCACCCCATCCCAACTACACCTGGGCCTTTGATGATATCATTGTCTTCGCCTACTCCTGCCAGGCAGCTGGTGAGGGCTGGGAGTCCAGAGCTTTGGGGGACTGAGGGGTTTGGGGGGGGCTGTGGTGCTCACCCATCCCACCCGGCAGGCGCGGAGGTCCATGTGTGCAACCAGCAGCGCTTCGGCTACATCAATGTCCCCGTGAAGGCCCACCAGACACAGGAGGATGAACGTGCCAACTTTGTGCATCTCACGCTGGAGGCCATGGGTGAGTGCTTGCGATTCATGGTGTCCTGGAGGTGTCCCCTACCCCAGGGGTGATGGGGACCTTGTGATGTCCCCCAGGGCAGGGCTATCAGCCTTGGTTCTTTGCCAAGGGGTTCTGGTCTCCACCAAAGGGGTGTCCCCTGTCTCTGCAGTGGATGGCCCCCCCATGCAGCGCTCCAAGCATATTTCCCTCCTCCCCAAGCCACTCACGAAAATGGGCTTTGATGAAGTAAGTGCCCGATAGCCTCCCCATGTCCCCCTGTCCATCCCTTTGGCTGCATCTGTCCATGGCAAAGCCCACCACGAGCTTTGGCCGAGCCCCTTGTCCCCCATCCTGTGGTGATCAGGCAGGCTGTGTGTCCCCCACTCTGTGACAATATGTCCCCTTGGTGGGCTCTCCCCTTCCTCCCCAGATCTTCCTCATCAATCTGTTGCGGAGGCCGGACCGACGCCAGCGGATGTTGGCATCTCTGCAGGAGCTGGAGATTGCCCCACGGGTGGTGGACGCTGTGGATGGGAGGTACCATGGAGGGATATGTCCTCGCTCTGCCAGCCCCCCAGTGTCACTCTGGGGAGGGAATAGGAGATGACTGGAGAGGGGACACTTCTCCAAAGCAGCCCCTTACCTTGCAGCACCCTCAACAGCAGTGACATCAAGGTGCTGGGGGTGGACCTTCTCCCTGGGTACTACGACCCCTTCTCTGGCCGCACGCTCACCAAGGGGGAGGTTGGCTGCTTCCTCAGCCACTACAACATCTGGAAGGAGGTACAAGGCTGTGGGAACCACTGGGTCCTTAAGGGCCACCAGGACAGGGCAGGAACCCCATGAGCAGCACCATGTCTCTGGAGCATCACCATGTCTGGGGAGAGGGGTGCTCTGGAGGGTGAGTGGACCCAGCATGGCCTAGTGCTGGGATGGGTTTGCACCTTTGTCCTCTCCCTGCAGATCGTGTCCCAGGGGCTGGAGCGGTCGGTGGTCTTTGAGGACGACGTGCGCTTCGAGGCCGCCTTCCCAACGCGGCTGCGGCGGCTGATGGGGGAGCTGGAGGGGGCACAGCAGGACTGGGACCTCATGTAGGTGCTGGGGCTGGGGGGATGCCAGGGTAGGGGTCCCTGGGGCTGGCTCTCATGGCTTTACTGCCCACCCCACAGCTACCTGGGGAGGAAGCAGGTGAATGTGGAGGACGAGGCGCCCGTGGAGGGTGTGCAAAACCTGGTGGTGGCTGGGTACTCATACTGGACGCTGGCCTATGCCATCTCCCGCCGCGGGGCACAGAAGCTGCTGGCTGCCAACCCCCTCTCCAAAATGCTGCCAGTGGATGAGTTCCTGCCCATCATGTACGACAAGCACCCCAAGTAAGGAGCTGGGGGTGCGGGAGAGGTGCTGGTGGAGTGGCGCGGTCCTGCCGGTGATGGAGCATGTGTTTCTCCTCCACCGTCACCGTCCCACCCCGTTTCCCCACCCCCCCCCCTCCCGGTGTTACTCATGCTGGAGGAAAACATCTGTAGCATGAGCTCATTCTCCTCCAGCCGCTGCCTGGCCGCCAGCCCCTGGAAAATGGCCCTTTGCCAGCGTGGAGTTGGGGGGACAATAGCAGGGATGGAGCTGGGGCTCAATGCTGGCCCCACATGGGTCTTGGCCCCATGGCAAGGTGGGGAGCAGCCCCCTGTACCCCATCACTGAAGGGCTGTGTGGTCCCATACCCCTGGTTGTGGGTCTCAGCCCCACCTTGGGGCTTCTCCTTGCCCCTCTTCCTGGGTGGGGGCCAGCGGCAAGGCTGTGTCTGGGGAGGGGGAAAGCAATTTATGGGGTGGGCGAGTGCTGGTGGTCGGGTGTCCCTGGGGGTAGAAGGGGTGGGACAACCAGCGAGCGGGATGGCAAAGCAGAGGGATTAAGCGTGTAAAAGGGAGGCTGGAGGTGGGTGGAGGGGCAGATTAGCGCTTTGGATGTGGACCAGGAGCAGCTGGGAGTCCCATGCTCGCCGGGATAACGGCACCAGACAGCCCTGGTTGGGGGCCAGGCCAGCAGGACGCCGTACTGGAGACC
>BJBW01018081.1:0-10346 GCA_004320125.1 Scolopax mira | reverse complement strand
AGCAATGAGGCTCATCACCCCATAGATCAGACAACCCTTGACAAGCTCCTTTGGACAGTTTGGCTATGGCATGGTTGACCTTTCCCCAAGCTCCCCAAGATGAGTTCTCCTAAGGAGCCATGTTCCCCATTGCCCCCTCTCCCACCTCTCTGGCCAGGACCCTCCTCCCTCACGCCCCCAGACTCACCAGCAGTTGGGCAGGTTGAGGGTTATGCTGGCCTGAATGTCTGCCCCAAAGCGCAGGTACCCCAAAACGCTCAGGCTGATGTACAAGATGGTAACAATGGTCATCCCCACGTAGAGGATGACTGGGAACTGCTGGGGCTTCTTCATCTTGTTTTCCAGAGGCAGCACCTAGGAGAGGAGAAAGAGGGTGATGACAGAGCAGCAGGTTGCCCCGTTCCTCTATACCCCTCAGCCCCAGAAAGCAGGAGGGGCAGCCCCATGGCCAAGCACAGCCCCCACTGGGACAGGCCCATCATGTTACATCATCTCTTTCTTCCAAGAAGACCCTGGAAAGATCAAGACACTTTCTCCTCTCCTATCAAGTTTGTCAAGGACAAGATTTCAACCAGGCAAGACAATAAAAGAAAAGGAAGGACAGAAATGAGTCCTTCAACTCTACACTACTAACACGTGCTTCCAAATATAGGACTTCAGCAAACATTTTTATAGCTGTCCTTGGGGTGGTGGGAATTTTAAGACAAGACACAGTGGCAGAGCTGGCGAGGAGGCAGGACCAGAAAAAGCTTTTATTTGCTTCTCCACCTCCAAGTCATGCAAGGAAGAGAACATTTGTGCCTCACTGCTGGCAAAAGCCCTCTGCACAGCATTCAGTAAACACTCCTGTAATGGATTTGGCCCTCTCTACCCCCGTGTTTACAGAGCCAGCTTATATTAAGAGATAAAAACATTTTTTCCTTCTTTGAAGGGAGCTCCCGGAAACAACCCACAACAGGTCAGGGAGCCATTATGCTCTCCACCCACCCACCCAGCTTTTTTTTTTTTTTTCCCACAGACACAGCTGGTCTATTTACAGCATCTTTTACAAGAGGCACATGCAAACCCAGCCCCACAGCAGGCTGGGGCCACACGGCTGCCGAAGGGAGAGCTTGGTACAGGGTGGGAATGAATGGATCACTTCTTTTTGGTTTGTATCATACTTTTTCCCCCCCAACTCTTAGGCAGCTTCAGGATTCAGCCCAGTAACAAGACTCAGGATATTTCAGGCCAGCCAGCAGAGCCAAAGGCAGCTGGCAGTGTGATTCCCAGCAGAACCCAATTCTGCTGGCAGATACGACAACCTTCCAAGCGGCTCCAAACCTCAGGAGGTTGGTTGCGTGTGCTCCTCCAGCTTCACAGGGAGAAGCAACAGGGTTTGACCCAGGAGATAGCCCCTGGAGGCTAAAGCTGACAGCATCACCCAGAATTCGGGCAACTGTCAGAGA
The DNA here is from genome assembly GCA_004320125.1 of Scolopax mira. Taxonomy (NCBI): domain Eukaryota; kingdom Metazoa; phylum Chordata; class Aves; order Charadriiformes; family Scolopacidae; genus Scolopax; species Scolopax mira. The sequence goes on along the minus strand of BJBW01018081.1, from coordinate 8,898 downwards.
AGTTCATCTGCAAATACAGCTGCCACGCAGAGCAGGTGCTGCAGCAAGCCCCAGCACGGGCTGAGCCTCCTGTGCCAGCAGCCCCGCTGCCACCCGCCGACTTACCACCCCGATGCCTTCGAAAGCAAAGATCGCGGTGCCAAAAAACAGAGGGTAGGTCTTCCAGGCTGCTGCTAGAGGCAGGTTGCTGGGATCGGGAATGTCCTGGAAAAAAGCCCACGCAGAGTTCAGATGCGGGGAGGATGGGGAGGACCTGGCCCACTCCCACTTCCACTGCGACCACGTCGCAGCCCCACGCCGCAGGGAAAGCCCTGTGGAGCAGAGGATAACCACCGTGCCCACGGGAGCGTGCAGCATCCCATGGTGTGCAAACATCCCATCGCCAAACTCCTCCTGCCCACCAAAGCACGGGACATCAGAGAAGTAAGGGAGGGGATCTGTAGACACCCACCCTGACGATGTACTGGTAGATCATGATGAGGCTGATGAACATGGCCACGTTGGCCACCATGGAGAAGATGGACAGGACCTTGAGATTCTGGATGAACGTGAGCAGAACCACGAAAGGCAGCAGGGAAAGCATGTATAGCCGGGAGTCCATGGTGGGGGTCATCACCACTGTCCTGTTTGAGGTGCAGTCATTGGTGGTCCCATTTGCTGCAGATATGACCTGAGGAAGCACAGGAAAACTTGATGAACCCCATTGTGCAGGTCTAACAGCTGTGGATCTCAGTAGCCCATCCCAGGTGGGTCAGAATACTACCCCATGAGCTCACTTTCAAACCCAGCTAGCCAATTAAAGTGGAAGTAACAAAGGTTTTGGGGTATTTTCGAAGCAAACCCCTATTACCTTGCCAGGATCAGAGGTGGGACAGTTACTGCACATGAGCTGAGACAGCAAAACCTGCCCAAGCCCAGGTGGATGAACCCGGTAGCCATGTGTACCGAGGGCAGAGGTTGGTTTGCACTGCCCACGTGCCCAGTTGAGAGGAAAGAGGCATTAAGTGCTATTTAATCAATAATCCTTTTCCTCTTGCTACATCACGCTGCACTCAACACAACACACCCATTTCTGCCACCCAGTGCCCTGTTCCCATGCATCTGGAAGCTACTGCTGGCCCCTAACTTCATTTTCTTCATGGGAAATCATCCTTTCCTTGGGGTTTTTCATCCCAAAGGCACTACAGGCCATGTGGTCACCTCTAGAGACAGTTTTGCCCCAGGAACTGGGTGGCTGAGCCATCCCTCCCGAGAGCACGGGCACTCTGCAGATCACCAGTACAGCCAGGACCAAGCTGGTTTGGCTACCAGGTACTGTCTCATCACTACAGCAAAGGGCTAATTCAACCTGCTCCAGAGGAGAGGCTAAAGAGTTTCTGCACAAAACAGCCTCCTTCATGGGACACACAGAGCCACACACCCATGGGCCAGTGCTCCTCCAGGCCCCAGCCTGCCTTGCTTCTCCACAGCTTGCTCCAAAACTGTTTTCCAAACCGAAGTTCTGCCTTGCAGAGCAGCACCTCAACCTGAGGTACCACCTGCACCATCGCTCCCCACTGCGAAAAGTAACAAGCAACACTCCCTGCTCTGCACCCAAAAAAACTCCAAAACTGACTTATTATTCACAGTTTCTCACAACACTGGAGCCAGCCAAGCGGTTCAGGGTTTCTGTTTATTTCCTCCCAATGCCTGGCAGAAGGCAACTCTTTCCCTAAAGATATAATTAAGCTCCAGAGCCACAGGATGAGGCAAGAAACCGGAATGCAGACAGGTCCAAGAAAGGGAGAAGGAAGAGGTTCACAGCAGGTCGCGGTACCCATGACACATCACCATCTACACAGAATATCCACCAATTAACTGAAACGGGCAGGACATCCAAGGCACAGTCCCTCTGCTTTCACCGGGTTCCTGCCTTCCCTAACCCAGGAACAGTCCTCGCTTCCTCTGGGCAACAGAGATGGCTCCAGCACCTCTGCACAAGCAGCAAACTCACAGGGAACCTCAGACAAATCTGCCCTATTTGAACGGAAAAACCAATCCTCCAAAATAGCCGGGTGGAAAAGCAGTATCTTCCCAAGTAGCATCAGCTATGAAAAGCAGACCTTTGGGGAAGAACAGGGCTTGACACGGGAGCCAAGAAGAACCCAAGCACCTCCACATCCCCTCTCGTCCTCCCCTTGCTCATGAAAGAGGGAGTAAATCTAACCTGTTTCAGATTGTCAGCCAGAAAGACAAAGTACACGCAGCAGAAACCCAGCTGAGTGATGATCAGGAAGAGTCCCACCACACGCCTAGAAGAGCAAAAAGACCGTTTGTTAACCAGGTGATACAGAAGTAAAAGCCCACTTGGGTTACTTGAGGGCTGCACTCGAACACTGCAGCAATGCTGCTCCTCCTCAGGGCTTGAGATATGCAGGTCACAGCACACCCAGGTCGCTTCTCCTCAATGCTCAGGGAAGAGGACTGTACCTCCATCTAACCTCACAGACCTCAAGCTCTCCTATCTCCCCCTCTCATTCCCTCCAGAGGGTCTGGGCCAGCCTCAGGAGCAACATTTAGCATCTCCAGTCTGCTGTTGAATTGTCACAGCTGGAGACAACGCTCCCCAGACATAGGAATAGGTGGATGTTCCCAGCACCTGTGTGATCTGTGTGCAACATTTGTGTGATGTTGGGACATCCACAGGGCTGGTAGCATCTATCAGACATGCTCAATGTCTAACAGGATGGGCCAGCACTGCAGGACATGCTATTCACTCCTTTGATATGCTGCCGAGACTTACTTCTCCTACCCCTTTAGTATAAGCCACATCTAGTTGGGGACAGAACTGGGTCAACAGACCTCAACATTACCCCTCCCCGGGGACCATGAGCACTCAGGGCAGGTGAGCCAAGTAACATTTTATGTCACTTGTGGTCATCTGCCGACACGGCTCAGAGACCAGCCAGCTCTTCTGGAGCACACGCTGAGCTTAAAGATGACAACCTTATCTGGAGGTGGGGAACAGGTACCTGCCCCAGATGGCATGTGTCCTCAGCCACGCGCTGGGAGTCGACTCCAGCCCGTACACCACAGCACCCCCATAGTCCAGAAACTGCTTCTGGAACCTGTCCGGAGAAGACAGAGAAAAGGAATGTCACATCAGCTCCATCTGCCATTTCCCGAGGCAAACGATGACATTAACAGGGAAAACAGTTCCTGTGAAAAAGCCCAGCAGTAATTCCCAACCAAGGCTTCAACACGGGCAACTTGCTGCTGGGAGGCTTCAGAAGAACCACAAGGGTTTGTTGGGAAGGAAGGAAGAGCTGTAGGAGCAGCGATGCCAAGAAGGGGAGTCACTCCTTACCTGTAGCAGAAGTGATGGGCGCATTTCACCAGGATGCCCATGCAGTGCACGGCCACGATTCCCATCACCAGCAGGCTCACAGGACCCAGCTGCAGGGGGAGAGAGGGGGAAGGCTGCACTCTGATGGCCAAAGGCAGAGCTGCACGATGGGTTTTACATCCAGACAAAAACCCACGGGCTCGGTGAGACGAAACACCGCTGGAGGCTGAACCGGAGCTCGGGTGCTGCTCCCAGGAACCTGCCCCCGAGGACCCAGTAACCCCACGGAGAGCCACAAGCTTGGCAGGAATGATGCAAAAGAAGCAAGTTGGGGCAGTTAGGGCACAGCAAAGTGCTTCCAGGATTGTTTTTCCACACTGTCTTGCACATCACTATTATACAGGTGACAAAGAGGTCGTGATCGGGACAAAGGAAGGAAGTTTTCTTTTTTAATTTGTTTTATGTCTCAATCTGAGCCACGGGAACACTGCACTGCTGGGGGAGGAAACCCAGAGCCAAGCAGCGAGGTGCCCCCAGGTCGTGCTGAACCTAGCACCCATGGGACCAGGGTGAGGAGATGACACCTAAGTGCAGCACAGAGCGTTTTGGGAGAAAGGGACTGATACCACAGGGCCAGGGAGGTAACACCCAGATGGGTGGAAGGGCAGGGACCCAGCCTGACCCCAGCAGAGGAAACCACAGTCCCAGGTCACACACTGAACTCCTCAAGAACCCTGACACAACACAGGAGCAGCAAGAACAGTCTCAGCAGCAAACGAAGCGAGCCACAGAGCCCAGGGTGCAAAAGCTCAGTAGATGCCACCAAGAGGCATCTTAGCAGGGAGACAAGTCACCATGCCCCAAGGCTGCTCTGCCCCATGGGCAGCAGCCAGGTGAGAGCCACCTTACCAGGATGCCAGCGTTCTTCACAGCCAGAGGCAGTCCCAGCAGCCCCGTGCCAATATTCCCTTTCAGGAGGTGGATCAGGGTCTGGTACCACCTGAGGGAGAGGAGATGCAGAGATGACAGTCAGCAGATGTCCATACCCAGACCACGCAGAGTCTCAGCCTCTGCTCAACCTACTCAGGGCCATTTGCTTGCCACAGCTTCCCGTTGAACCAAGATGGAGTGGGAGAATACTGGGGAAAAAATCAAATGCTTCCCACTGCTGGTGAGCTCAGCTTCACCAGAGGACAGGGAGCGACACGGGGACAGGCTGCTCACTTGGTGACAGCACCCCATGAAGCAGGAAACTTCCCTGCCAGCTTCCCTGGAAGCAAGACCACAGCTCTGCCCTCACCTCCACCACCCCCACCACCACCAGGAGGGATTCCCCATAACACTGTGGCTCCACCATCCCCCAGCAGGAGCCACCATTACCTCCTCCACCCTCCCCAGGTGCTGGGCCAGCCCAGGAAGGAGGAACGCATCACTCACGTTGTCCCATTGCTTTCTCCGAAGCGCTGGTAGGACTCAGGGTGGCCGAAGCCATTCATGCCACCAGGCGGGCTCTCCTCCGGCGTGACATCTGTGGAGCTGTAGTCATTGTAGTCCTCGCTGCGGAGGCGCCGGGTGGACATGGTCCCTGTGGAGGGAGCTGCATTAGGGGTGCTCAGCTCGACACCCCCCTTCTCAGGCTCCTTGGGGTCAGCCATCGTGCCGAGAGACCAGCTCGTACTGACGGAGCAAGGTCTCCTCCAGGGCTTTTTATACAGCAACATGCTCCTGCCCAAGTCATCTGGCATGTCCCAAGGTCAAAGGTGCATGGCACATTCCCACCCCCTCGTGCCCCAGCGTGTTCCTCAGGCACACCCAGGCAGGAACGGGCTCGGGATCCTGCGGGCAGAACCGGGATGTGACCCACTTCGTGCTGGGCGAGGGACCCGTGCAGCCCTGCTGGTGGCAGGGTGGCAAGGGTGGCACCACAGCCACACAATGGCAGTGTCCCCAGCCCCAGTGCTCAGGACTGGGGCCATCAAAAGGACGGCTTTTAACCCACACACAGTTTGCTGCACGGGAACAGCTCGCTCTTGCCAGGGAAGGGAAAGTTTCCTAACTTCTCTTTTTTGTTGTGTTTTATTACTTGAAGAGATTTTTTTATTTTAAAAATATATTAAAAAATTATTATGCTCCATCGGGAGGGAGCTCAGCACATGTGCTGACAGCAAACCACCCACCCCAAATGTTTCACAGCCACAGAGGTGCCTTTAGGACTAAGGGGCTGCCCAGGATGAGGCACCTGCACAGCCCAGAGCTCTTGCTGTAACCAAAGCCCCAGCAGCACCAGTACAAGCCCTCACCAAGGACACAAGCCTCCTGCCTTCAGCTGGAAAGCTGTCAGCTGGTTTAATTCCCACATCTGCCCTGAAGAGCTCCTCCTGCTTCTGCCCAGCCTGCTGATAACCTCCCGAAATAAACCTTTGCCTCTTCCAGCCCCCCAGCCTCCTCCAGCACCCCAAATCCCTACCGGGAAGGGGCACTGGAGGCAGGAAAACTATCCATCGGGCTCCTGTCACACAGCCTGGGGACTCAGTCCCTGCCCCAAGGCTCCTCTGGGGTGCCATGTCCCAGACATCACGCCAACCCCAGTAGTCCCAGTCTTCCCCATCCCCTGACGCTGGTGGGGAGCCAGACAAGGGCTGAGCGGAAGCAGCAGAGAAAAAGCACCACCACAAAGGGGCTCATTTCCTGCCAGAAGGCTCCTCAGGCGCCCGATGGGTCACACGAGCACCCACAGGATGCGCTGACCGAAACGTTTGGCTGTGCAGGAAAAGCTCAGCCCAGGCTGCTGGGGTCCTGCTCCATCCCCAGAGCCCCCCGCCCCGGGCACTCCTCCTCTGCCAACCTGGCTGCCAAGTGCAAAAAAAAAAAAAAAAAAAGCTGAGAGTTGCCATCGGCAATCCCCTTCCTCCGACCAGAAGGGAAGCAGGGGAAACAAGGGACTTGGCTCAGCTGGATGCTCGCCCCAGATCCCAGTCACCCAGGATGCAACAAGGCTGCTTTATATCCCCCAGCACCGGGGGAGAGCGGCAGCGGAAAGCAGGGCCAGTCCACCCTGCACAATCCCAGCCCGCAGAGCAGTGGCCAGCCCGGCTAGCAGGCAGGGAGCCGAAGGCAACCTGTGCATCACCCATGCCCAGCCTTCTCCATCCCAGACGGGCCACGTAATCGTGCCCTGAACCGGCTCCACCACGGGCAGAGCCGCCTGGCGAGGCGGGCACCGGGAAGAGAGGCAGCGTGAGTTTACACAAGGAAAGCGTGAGAAGCCATTTGTCATCCGTGACAGGCCTGTGGGGCAGGGGAGAGACTTGGAAGGCTTGGCCAAGCACCAGTGGGCCAGGAGAGCAGGCAGGGGGGGGTGCCAGGTTGGGTCAAGCAGAGCTCATCCCTCCCCAGAGATGGCCTTTATTATCTGCAATACCCAACAGCAACATCCTCCAGATAAAACACAACAGGGTTACATCAGTCTGCCTGATTGCTCCCCATGATTATTATTAAATTTTCCCCCCCCCCCCCCTCTTCTTCAAGCAGGCCTGGCTGCTTTTTGCTTTGAAGAGAGAAATGCGTTCATCGTGACTTGCCTTCTTTGTGTCTGGATTAAAGGTTGCATAGCAGCCAGGAACAAGCACTCAGCTCCCCCGCAATCAACAAGAAGAAGCTGCAAAACTTGTCTCGTCCACAAAACGAATATTTCAAACCGAAGCAAAACCCCACCACATCGTTTCCCAACCATCACAGGAACAGCCACATTCGGTTTCCACTTCAAATTTGACTCCTCAGCTACTTTCATGTGCATTTCCCGCCCCCCCTCCTCAACGCACACGCGATTTCATTGTGGTGAGTGAAGAGCTTAGGAAAGCTGGGGGGGAAGGGGGGGGGGAAGGGAGTGACAGCAATTTGTCCCTTGGAGTGACAGCCCCACGCCAGAAGTCAAAACGCAAGATGCGACTCACCGCTGACCCTTGCCAGTGGTGCTCTCCCAGCCCCAAAGTCACCTCCAGGCTCACCTTTCCAGCTCTTTCCAGCATGGCCCAGTCCCCCCAGCCCGGCTCAGCAGAGACCCCCCCCTACTTATCCCTGCAGCTCCCACCCCTGCCATGCTGCCCTGCTCCCCCAACAGCAGCATGGCTGTACACCAAAGAGTGCAGGGCTCCCTGCGTCCTCCAGCTTGCCCTGCCTGCTGTGCCACACAGCACCTCACACCCTGGTGCATGCTGCAGGGGGGCTGTGCCTCACCCCCCCCTCCCCACTGCATCCCCAGACACTCTGAGGGGCAGTGGGCTACCAGCCCCCCCCACAGGGCACCACCAGCACACCCCTCCTTGGGTGCCCATGCAGGATCTAGGCAGCCCCACACATTTACGTGGGACCTGGGCACCCTGAGGGACCGCTGACAGGCTGCTGGGACCCCCAGAGACCTCCAGACACCCCTGCAAGCTGCCAGCCCCCCCCCTGCACCCACCCGCTCAGGCTCTGCATGTCCCCAGCAGGGGGGCTACCAGCACCCCCAGCCTCCCCTGGAAGTGTCAGCATGTTTCTGCACCCCCAAGCACCCACATCTGATGCCAGCACCCTCCAGGGGACGTCTGGGCAGCCACGCAAGCCACCATCACCCACCCCCCAGACCCTGAGCACCCCCCAAACACCTAGCCATATATAAGAGCTGCCAGTGACTCCCTGGACCCCTGTCAGGGCCCCCAGTCTCCCCTGAGCACCCACGGGGGCTGTCAGCATGCTTCTGCACCCCCGAGCACCCACGCCTGATGCCAGCACCCACCGGGGGACCTCCGGGCACCCACGCAAGCTGCCAGCACCCCCAGGCCCTGGGCACCCCTCAGGCTCTAAGCACCCCCCCCTGCACACCCGGTCAAGTATTAGGGCTGTCAGCGACCCTCTAGAGCCCTGCCAGGGCCCCCAAGCTCCCCTGAGCATCCCCGGGGGTTGTCAGCACCCCCGGCACCCCCGCATCCCCTGGGCACCCCGCGGGCTGACAGCCCCCCCTCCCCACGCGCATCCCTGAACGCACACACCCCGCGTGCTGCCAGACGGATGACTGGCTCCACCCCCGTCCCGCACCCTGCCGTTCCCTCCCCGCCTCCGAACCCCGGCCCGGCCCCGCACCTCACCGCCACCTCCGCCCCGCGGACCCCACCGGGCCCGCTCTCTCGGCCGCGCCGTCACGTGACGGGCGGCTCAGCTGACGGCGGCCGCCGCGCCTGCGCACTGCCCGACGGTGAGGGCGCGGGGCGGGGCCAGGGCGCAGTGGGGCGGGGCCAGGGGAAAAGAGGCGGGGCCAGGCGCGGCGGGGCTGGGCTCTTTGGCGCCGCCTGGCGGTGGCTGCAGGTTGGCTGCGGAGTTGCGGGGCCGCAATCGCAGAATCACAGCATCATAGAATGGTCCAGGCCAGAAGGTCGGACCTCCAAAGGCCATCTAGTCCCTCCCCCCCGCAGTCAGCAGGGACACCTCCAACTAGACCAGGTTGCCCAGGGCCTCGTCGAGCCTCACCTTGAATGTCTCCAGGGAAGGGGCCTCAACCACCTCCCTGGGCAACCTCTTCCAGTGCTCCACCACCC
>BJBW01018080.1:0-27925 GCA_004320125.1 Scolopax mira | reverse complement strand
GGGAACAAAAAAAAATTTAAAAAATGTAATTTTAGCAAGTACTTTAGACTCGCTAGAGTTGAGCTTACGTTTTCATAAGGAAGAATTGAGGGATGAAGGGTGTTACATCTGTCACAAGCTTCTTTTTTATGCAGAGATTCTTCCTGTGACAAAGGTAGGACTGAGATAACAGAAAAATAACCTACACACTAGGGGTAGTGCTTGCATCTCTCCCTCCATTTCTCCTTTCATAAAATAAAGCTAGCTACTTAGGTGCTTTTGTTAAACTGATTCAAATCTGACCTACATTTCTGAAGATTAAAAAAAAATAAATTAAAAAAGTGCTATTTGACCTGTCAAGTTTCCCTTTAAGGAAAAAAAAAACCAGTTGCTTTTGAACAACTGAAGGCAGTTTTTATGACAAGCTCTGCAGTGCTGTTTCAATGTTTATGAAAATCTTACATCTGTTTATATTACAGTGAAACTGCCAACCTTGCTGCAATCTGCCCAAAATAGATTTAGTTCTGAACAAAACTAAAGTCTACTGAGGATTATCCCACTTCAGAATTTGTAAAAGGTGCATTACTTCTTTTCTTCACCGTCTCCAATTTTGTCCTGTGTCAGAACAGCTGTATTCTACAGTTTCCAGGGAAAGACAGTAGAAGACCACTGTGTCCATCTCAAGATCTTTTCCTAAATCTAAAGCTTATCAGTCTCCCAGAATCCTTGCACCCGTGTACTTTCAGAGCTGCTGGGCAAGCAATCCTGTGCTGAACGTGTGTGTGCTCCAGGGAGTCAGGAGCCTGTACCTTTCCCTCCACACCTGGTGAAGAGTTCCCAAAACTTCAGGAAATCCCCAAAGCAGGGATTCCCCCTGCCCCACACCCCCCGGGGCAAAGGCAACAGAGCACAAGAACCATTCCTCACCCTCCCAGAAGCTGGAAGCCAAGTGCTTTGGAGCACAGTTAGCCCCCTGCACTCCCCCAGCTTCTCATTTCCTGAGGAGTAACACGAGAAAGTGTTTCCGGAGAACCTCAGGAAATTTTTCAATTTATCTATTAATAGTGTGCAAGAAGAGGGAAACCATAGGAGACAAGGACACAAAGTACCTGCCAAGAACCTCTCTACTCTCATTTAGCCCTACACGTGCACAGCTAGAGCACTGCTCAGACCAAAGGGCTTTACAAGCTTTGTTATTTAGTACAGGCTGGGTAAAGACACGGCCCAGCCAAGGACAGAAAGAGGTGTTTGAAGGAAACAAAGCTACTGGAGAAGGTTTGGCTACCACCAACTGCAAGAGAAGAACGTGAGAAGTGTTGGGCTAGAGAATGAAGGACACAAGATAGCTGAAGATACGCACCCCTATTCCACAGCTGGAAGCAGACTGATAAGACTTGCAAGATATCCAAGTTTTAGGGAGGAACATTAGAAATACACACACGTTAGTAAGACTGTCAAGTACTTTGCTCATTAACACAAGAAGATCTTGTGTTACAAAGATCTTACTGGTTTCCAGTAAGGAGAAAGTAGAGAGGCAAATAAAATATACTGCCACGATTTGAAAGAGGAGACATTATTATGAAGATAAACATGTCAAACACACTGAAACAGAGCTTTTTTTTTTTTTTGGTAGTTGAAATCACTTTTATTTGTGAGGAACGTCACCCATGCTGCAGAGTTTCAAATGCATCTCACCAAGAAAAGTGGAAGTTTCTCCTCCCCGTGTCCTGCAGTAAACAGGACTGGCACAGAAAAAAAAAATAAAACTCATCACACCTGGGAGGTTTAGCACCAGCATCCAATAAAAAAAAAAAACCAAAAAAGCATTTGATTTCAATTTCAGTTCTTTGGTTGGGTTTTTTCCCTTTTCAGTTTGATACCAAAAGAAAAATTGAAAAATTCATACTAGCGAAACAGTGAAATTCTAAAAAATAAAAAAAAACCCCACAGTTGCTGGTGAAACTGGGGAGGTTGCTCTTTCTGAATGTCACTCTTTCTTTTCCTCTCTTCATGCATCTATCTTGCAGGCGTTCCCTGGATCTCAGCTGCTGGTAATTTTCTTTTTTTTTTTTTTCTTTTAAGTTCCGATGTTTCAAATCTTTGCTTTCGTCATCACTGTTGACATTTATTGCTCGAGTGTTTCTTTGGTGTTACGTTTGAGTTGTATTTTTAGGACACCTGTTGAAGAGCCAAATTTAAGAAAATGCTGTTTACCAGGTTTCATTTTCCTGCTGAAGAGGTGAGGTGTCAGGCAGAGAGGGAGTTCTTATAACTACAGACAGGATAAGCCAATCCTCCTGAGAGCATTCTCATCTTCCTCAACCAAAACCCACTGACTCACCAGCAGATGATGTTACACAGACCTGACAGATCTTCCTGAAAAAAACATCAGGCTGATGAAGCAAGATTTTGTGACAAATGCAGACACAGAGGAGACAGAGGAGAGAAAGCAGCAACCAGTTCCTTGGTTTGCCTATGCAGCACTCTCAGAAGTCAAGCCATGCATAAGGGGGATGTGGAGAGAGTCCAAGTCTTGGAAGAACACACAATGCTGCTTCAGTTGGAGAACAAGAACCATCTTTAGTCCTTACCTGAGGGATAGTAGAGGTGCCTGGGGAGCCGGACATTACTCAGCACCACTCTGCTCGGTCACTGGAGCAGGATTTTCAGCAGGTGTTTCAGTCACCTTTGTCTGAGACACAATAAACCTTTATTATAGGCAAAGACTGACCTTCAGGCCCTTCCTCTGTTCAGTGGAAGGCCCAGGAATTATTTTAGAATAATTAAGATGAATCCTCAGTGTATTTCCTATAGTATTACACAGCATAATCTGTCAAGGGACCACCTCAAGTAGATGCAGAATGAGAAAGTCTTTACTCAGTAAGGTAAAAAATTGGGTTTACAGTTCCCTGAAATAATCTGGCTCAAGCAAGTCATGAAATGGATCTGAAGCTTTCATCTTCATCTTATACTACGTACAGGCTGAAGGTTTGAAGAAGCTAGAAAAACAGTTTTTCTCTGTTCAAAAGTATTTGTTACAGTCTGACCCCAATTAAGAACTGTCCAGAAGTAGTCCCTATTCCCACTGCTGGTCCTATCAAAGATAAACTCCTCAAAGAAGTTCACAAGCAACAGGTGATGAAACCCGCTACCTTTGATCATCAGCGCTTTGGACCTGGCCAGACTCCTCCAGCACATCAACACCAAACCTCCACAGGACCAAAGGTCTTGAGCATTCATTCCACCAAAACTCAAGTCTCTGCCATATTTTGCCAGGAGCACACTTACCTCTTTCCCATCCTGAGCCGGAGCATTGGGTGGACGAGGTCGACGCCGGTAGTTGTACGGGCGCCGATACCCACGACGAAGGGGCTGCTGACTCATAGCGTTGACCTCATGATGGTTCTCCTTGTTTTCAGCCTCTCCAGCCACTGGGGCAGGGCGTGGACGCGGGGCCCCTCTGAAGACAGGGAGAAATAAATCTTAAGTAGTCCTGGTAGACAGCAAAATGACACTGAGCAAGCAGTGTGCTCTTCTGGCCAGGAAGGCCAATGGAATCCTGGGCTGCAGAGGGAAGAACGTGGCCAGTAGGTCGAGGGAAGTTATTCTCCTCCTCTGCTCTGCACTGGTGAGGCCACAACTGGAATATGGGTTAGGGCTCTGGAAGGCAAGTGGGCTCAAGAGAGCTGGGCAATACTCAAACATCGCCTTCTTCAAGGTCAGGATCAGGGCATTCACAAGAGCAAGAAGTCAAGCAAGGGAAGTAGGAGACCTGGGTGGTTGAGCAGGGACCTTCTGAAAAAAATGAAGTGGAAGAAGGAAGTTTGTCAGGAGATGTCAAAGTCAAAAAGAAGGGGTTCTTCAATTATATTGGAAGCAAAAAGAAAACTAAAGAAAATGTGGGCACACTGTTGAATGAGTGGGGCACAATGGTAAGAGAGGATGGAGGGAAGGCTGAGTTGCTGAATGCTGTCCTTGCCTTAGTCTTTATTGCTTGGGCCAACCCCCAGGAGTCATGAATCAGAGAAATGAATCAGATAAAATCTGGATGAATCAGAAAAAAAAATCTAATGACTCAGATTGGATGCATCAGAGAAAATCTGGACTAAGGAAGATCTTCCCTTGGTGGAGGAAAACCACATTAGAAGGCTGGATATCCACAAGTCCATGGGTCTGGACAGGATACACCTAAGACTGCTGAGGGAGCTGGCAGAAGTCATTGAGGGCTACTCTCCATCATCTTTGATAAGTCCTGAAGAACAGGTGAGGTGCCCAAGGACCGAAGAAAGGCCAATGTCATGCCAGTCTTCAAAAAGGGCAAGAAGAAGGACGTGGGAAATTACAGACTAGCCAGCCTCACCTCCATAACTGGAGAAATAATGGAGCACCTCATCCTGAGTGTCATCTCAGAGCATGTGGAGAAAAGGAAAGCTATCAGAAGTAGTCAACATGGATTTACCAAGGGGAAGTCATGTCAGACTAACCTGATAGCTTTCAATGATGTCATAACTGGTTGAATAAATGAAAGAAGGACAGTGGATATTGTCTACCTTGACTGCAGGGGGGTCAGACTAGATGACCTTTGAAGGTCCCTTCCAGCCCAGATGATTCTATGACTTCAGCAAGGCATTTGACATCATCTCCCACAGCATCCTCATACGCAAGCTTAGGAAGCGTGGGTTAGATGAATGGACAGGTAAGTGGATTGAAAACTGGCTGAAAGACAGAGCTCAGAGGGTTGTGGTTAGGGGCACAGAATCCAGCTGGAAGTCTGTGACAAGTGGTGTTCCCCAGGGGTCAGTACTGGGTCCAGTCCTCTTCAATATATGCATCAGTGACCTGAATAATGGGATGGAATGTCCCCTCAACAAGTTTGCTGATGACACAAAACTGGGAGGGGTGGCTGACAACGCAGAAGGCTGTGCCATCATACAGAGAGACCTGGACAGGCTGGAGAGCTGGGCAGAGAGGAACCTAATGAAATTTAACAAGGGCAAGTGTAGGGGGCTGCACCTGGGGAGAAATAACCCCCTGCACCAGGATAGGTTGGGGCTGACCTGCTGGAGAGCAGCTCTGAGGAGAAAGACATGGGAGTTTTTGTAGACAACGGGATGACTGTGAGCCAACAATGTGCCCTTGTGGGTAAGAAGGCCAATGGCCTCCTGGGGTGCATCAAGAAGAGCATGGCCACCAGGTTGAGGGAGATCATCCTGCCCCTCTACTCTGTCCTGGTGAGGTCCCATCTGGAGCACTGGGTCCAGTTCTGGGCTCCCCAGTTCAAGAAGGACAGGGAACTGCTGGAGAGGGTAGAGCAGAGGGCTACAGAGATGAGAGGCGTGGAGCATCTCTCTTACGAGGAACGGCTGAGGGACTTGGGTCTTTTTAGTCTGGAGGATACTTAGGAGGGATCTGATCAATGAATACAAATACTTAAAAGGGAGGGTGTCAGGAGGATGGGGCTGATCTTTTTCAGTAGTGCCCAGTAACAGGACAAGAGGAAACGGACACAAACTTGAGTATAGGAAGTTCCACCTAAACATGAGGAGGAACTTCTTTCCTTTGAGGGTGGCAGAGCCCTGGAAGAGGCTGCCCAGAGAGGTGGTAGAGTCTCCTTCTCTGGAGACATTCAAATCCCGCCTGGACAAGTTCCTGTGCAACCTGCTCTAGGCAGACCCACTCTGGCAGGGGGTTGTACTAGATGATCTCCAGAGGTCCCTTTCAACCCCATATGACTCTATAGTTTAGTTTTAGGTAGTCCTGTGAGGAGCAGGGAATTAGACTCCATGATCCTTATGGGTTCCTTCCAACTCAAGATTCTCTATAAGCTATTAAGTCCATATTCCTGCAAGAGCATTTCATCCTATTTCCAGTACAAAAAAAAAGTGTAAACTGTTAAAACACAGAAGTGATGATAAAGCCATTATCTACTCTCTAGTTCCTATTGGCTTAACTAATGCACAGCTATCCAATCCCCCAAACCACTGCCATAAGCAGTGTTACAGGATTTAGTTTTTATCTAAGTGCAAACAATACCTACCTGTCAACTCAAACAGAAACACTGCGCACTCCTATTGGACACAAGAAGCTATCATACCTCTTACAGGAAAAAAATGCATCAGAAATGCATAAATTCCCCTTAGCCATAGGCAAATGAACCAACTTGTGACTCTCTCACATTACACGCAGCTCAGGTGCCTCGTGTACTTGGTGTGGTGCTATTCCTGACTGCCCAATGCTAATGAAGGCTTTCAAGAATAAAATTTATTCTGCTCACATCCCTACAAGCAGCAGTATCAGTATTACCCCGGTTCCCACAATCCTAGTTAAGAAAGCTTTGCCTCAAACATTTACTGATAGGAACACCAAAGCAGAGGTAGAAGGTGGACAGTTCTACACCCAGCATCCAGAAGGATGGATCCATTCTGCATGGAACAAGTAGCCACTGAGGACATTATTATTCCTATGAAATAGGAATTTCAGCTTCTTGTTGCTCTTGCATTGTTATTTACCTCCTGCTGTTTGCTTTTGAACAAACATGTGCATGAAAAAGTGGGGATTACATCCATTTCATAATTCATCTCTCTAAATTCAATGTCGGAACTTGACCTCATAAGCTACTTGACAGAGACAAGATGAAGAGGAACAAGAGAGCAAGTGTCAAACTCTCCTGGAGAACAGAACCCACAATGCTTCGTGATGAACACCAGTAAAAGTAATCCAGTATTTTACTTGTCACTCATTCTCCAAGATAAAACAAGTTGCAAGGCAGCAAGAATCTGAATGAGCTTTACAACTTAAAGGAATTAAATAAAAAAAGTGAGGCAACATCAAAAAGCATGACAGCCAGAGGCTGATTATTTCACACTGGTATTTTTAACTGCACCAAGTTCTCAGCTATGGAATTGTTCCCCTCAGTGTAGAGGCTAGAAGCTGGAGTGCTAACGTCAGAACTAAGGCTGGAAAACGAAGAAAACAATTTGGCACTGGCCAGTTTAAGGGATGATTAACACAGATGACTCAGCAACTTACTCTGTATATCCCAGTGTTCATGTGAAATCCAAGGGATCTTTACTAGAAAAAAAAATTAATCAGAACGGCCTACTGGATCTTCAAGTACCTATTTATCCCAGTTCCATGAATCCCTAGGGAAAAATAAAGGCAAAAAGCCTACTTCCCAAATAGCCTATCAGTCTCCAATTGTTTTCCACACTGGAGATTTCCTGAGCCAGACAGAGTTTGTGCCTGTTTAGAGATATGACCTAACGGTGTTCTCTTCTACTTACTTGACCAGTCTCCCCAAAGCTCGTGCAAGCTTCTAACATCACCAACATCCAGTGGCAAAAAAGCTCCAGCAACCCACTGTATAACATATCTTTGCCCAGCCTCAGAGTCCTCAGTCACTTCCACTTCTTTCCTCTTCAATCCTTTTGATGGATTTTATTATTCTGGAAGCTCTCAGGTCTCTTTAGCACCCCCTTTCTCCAAAAGTTCTAGCAAGAGTAACTCTAATAGTCATATTTTATTATTTCTCCTTTAGCAGCCATCCAGGAACCTAAAATTTAGATCTTTACTGACAGCAATACCCTCCCCTAAAACCAGACCCAGACATGACTTCAGTTTTTACTGGACAGTAGGCTTTTCTCTGTACCTCTGAGGAGCACCAGAGCACAGACCCAAGGCTGAGGGATGGAGAGGGCTGAGCTGGATGTGCACGAGCCACTAGTCCAGTGCTAAACTGCACATTGCTGCCTGCAGTCTGCAGGGAGAGGTACAAAGCACAGCCCGACCTCCAGGTGGTGGGCCTAGCTTGATCCCAGATCAAGTGGGATTTGGACTCATTACTTGTCAAGGAAAGTATAAGTGATCAGCTGGGAAGGCACAGGTCCTCCAACTAACTTTAATGCGTTGCTCAATTGTGAAAAGTGACAGGTTACAAAGAATTTTTCTCTTTCTTGACCTATTCCTAGCTCTCAGCAACAAGCACAATAAGCACGTTCTATAATTGTTTCCTGACTCCCATAGCTCACCTCTCTCCTGGTAATTAAAATGCTTCTCACTGTCCCTACTACCTGCACACGAATTAATGCCAGGGAATATAGCTTCCTGCTCTTAATGAAGCCTGTGTAGATCACAAAAGCATCCAAATGTAGTGAAAAGGAAATAACACAAACCTGCGATAGCGGGGACGATAGGTAGGGTTCCTATGGACTTGCTGAAGTTGTCCTCCTTCTGTGACCCCATCCTTTATTTCTCCCTCACCACCCTGCAGCCAAAAGAAAACAGAAGCAAAGATAAAGTGTTATCTTATTTCACGGGCAGTATATTAACTATAGAGCCCAAAGATCTGAGCACAAGTTCAAAAATAAGTCTCTCAGTACAGAAACACCAGCATGTTTGTGGTTAAGAAGCAGCAACAGATATTGAAAAGGCTTTATATTTGGTCAAAGATAAGAGTAGGACAGAACAAGAGGCAATAATGCTGCTCTTGTTCCTCTAAAGAGCTATCTGACAATCACTTCTTCCTGTCTGCCATGAAAAGCAGAGAGATGCTTATGAAAGGGCATTTCAAGACAGGACACTGCATTGTAAGGGGTAAACATGTTATGGAGAGGCAGCAATTGATCAGGCCACCTCTGCCTTTGGAAAGCTCACTGAGAGGCATCACACCAAAACTGGGCAGAGATCACTGCTGGATTCATTCTACACAGAGCCCCATTTCACAGAGAACTCCCACAAAAGCAGCAGGAAACGTAGAGATCTTAAGAATGTACTACATCATTTCAAATACTCTTTTACACATTCAACATTTTCAGCTTTTCAGAGATGCAGTGGGTATATTTCCTCTTCAGCTGTTAACTGATAAAGCTGTACATCAGTTGGGGTTTGTTTTTTTTTTTTCCTAATTAACTGTTTGGGTTTTTTTGTTTTTTCAAGTGACAGCCATCAGTAAATGTCTGTTTGTAACACATGGCATTGTTTACAAATTCCATTTTATTCTTCTTCCCTTTTTTTTTTTAAAGGGGGGGGAATTTAACAAGACATCTAGAAACAGAAATGCATCTTCTACATCTGATCCAGTGGGAAGCAAAAGCTGTTGCTTCATGACAGCTTTCAGTAGTCTACACTAAATTTGACAGGTCTCCTTCCCTTTCTACACAGCTATTTTAACCACAACCATCATATTTTGCTCTATTTTAACTAGCAATGGGCAGTGAACTTTTCTTTAGCCAATATAACATGATGGCAAATATTTAAAAAGGCTGGTGCACTCTAGGTTTTAACAAGAAATCTTGGGGAATTACATGACCCTCAGTGACTGACCTGGACAGTCTTCTCTCACCACAGTAAAATACCCTCCAAACGCATTAATAACTTCAAGCACTCTTTGTAGCTTTCCAAGTTTCCAAAATGCACAGAAACATGGCCTAAAGGCAACTGGAATATTTCACATGTACCTAGAAATAGCTGTACCAGCTATTCTTAACAATATGACAGGGTCAGCTGCTGAGGTGAGCAGAAAGAAAATCAGAATTCAATAAAACCCCCACAATTATAAATAACATTACCTATTATGTTCTCTCATGTATAAAACTGATCAAGATGACTGAATATCCACAGAAACTCCCACTGATTAATAGATCAGTTATTAAGTAGTAATAACTGATGGCACCTGGTAGCAGTTGAGAAGTACTTCAGAGACTCAGAAGCCAAAAGGAAAATTACATTTCTGAGTTTAAGACAGCATTATACCACTTCTGTCTACTATGCAGTACTAATCTGCCCCCTTTCTATCAGGATGATTTGTATGATATAACTTCATAGTTTATTAGACCTGTGATAGGTGGTCAGAAGTGTCTCAGACAGCAAGGTGAGAAATAGCACTGCCAAAAATTGTGTGTGGCAAAAGTGATCCAGAGGTCTTGGGATTTGCCCTTTGTGAAGCAAGGGCCTAATGCTGCTCCTGCCCTCACTCTCTTCCTCATGCAAAAAGCACAGAAACAGAAGAGAGCCACAAGATGTGAAAGGAAGAGGAAGACATGAAACTAAACCAATCCTGAATGCATTCCAGCATAATTGCATTTCTCTTCTCCAGGAATCCTGAGCCAGCACAGGTGAAACCAGCACTCAGTTCTGGTACCGCATCACCAGAAACTCAGAACCACGAAGGCCTAGTAGGTCTTGTCTGAGGGACAATGTGCCAGAAGCTAACAAAGCATCAGCCATCCTAATTGCAGGGAGGGGAACACGAAATATTTTTCACCAGCCAAAGCTCTCCTATAGCGCTTGATAATCATCATTGCATTCACAGATCTTCAAAAGGCAACACTGAATTTCTACACATGTTTTTAATGGCACAGCCCACGTCCACTCCTCCCTATGGAGGGCTGCACTGCCATCTCAGATAAAAGACTCCATCTCCTGTAGGGACAGAGGAAGGAATAACTAAACCTGATTAAGCATTACTCAAAACCAATGCAAACATTGCCCTGTTCATCTTGAACAGGGTGTTGTTATGTCAGCATTTTAAATGGGTTTGGCTTAACCAGTCAGTTGAAAACAGAGCAGCAAAGCAAATTAATTGCTTAGCTCATAAGCCCTGATAATTTCCTGCATCTTCTACAGTATCACAAGAAATTCAATTAACCTATTACATTAGTATTATGGTCCATTGTTAAAGGTGTATTGACCATAAGTGAAGTATAGTGCTAGAATAAAACAGTTATGCTGTCAGAAGTCACTGAAACAGATACAGTTTGACCAGAAAACAGAACATTAGTTTTGAGGTCTTGTTTTACTCTACTGGGATTAAGTGTATTACACTCGTTTACTAGGAAAGCTTCATTTCACTCTTAAAAGCAGCACACCACGTGTAGCATACACACTGTTCACATCCACACACTGTTCACTCCACCTCTTTCACAGGAACCTTCCAGTTTTAGTGCAATACCTTCTAACAAAAGATGAGCTCACCCCAAAGGACAAATGAATGAAGCTGCCCCACTGCACTCTATGTTTTCCTCTAAAGGCCACCAAAATAGGCATGCAGGCTGAAAGTCCCCAGTAAGGCCTTGCACAGATTTCTCTGACCCTAAAGGTATAAAATTTTATTGCTGCCCCCCCCAGAAAAGTTTTGTAAGCATTAGCTGCAACTGCAATTAACTTATTACCCATCTGTTTCCCCTAATTTCTTCTTCATTTGTTCTTACATATCTTCAGATCAATCTCTACCTTTTGTATAACACTACTCAGATTTTCAGGTCTCCTCTCTACAAGAAACAGTGTCAGACTATATAAAAAAAGCTCTCAAAATATGTCATTTTTTCCCGACTCACTGGTACAGAGGACTGAAATTGTTAACCAACATCAACTAGAAGTTCATGAAGCCTCGGAAGGTCACCATGTCAAAAGTCACCTCAAATTATTAAACTTTCTTCTCCCTCTGAGTACTAGGAAACAATTGAAGATCCAGGTTAACAGCCTTTCGTAAATTATCACTTGCAAGTTTTGAAGGCTGTAATTCCTTGAGTCAATGATACTGGAGAAAGAGCATTATGGGTTTAGTTATGAAATCACAGATTACTTCATAGGACATCAGGCAGCAGCCACACATCAGCTAAGGTCCAGTACCCCACCAAAACAGTCTGGGGACAAGGACGTAAGCAAGCCAAAGGAAAACAGTGCTGTAACACAATTTGTTCCCCTTGTGTACATCTTCCAGTAAAGGGATCCAAGTGTGTTACAGTGTCACATGCAAACCAGATTTTTAGTATTTGCACAAGACATCCAAGAGAACATGTTGCAGCATAATTACCCTGAGACTGAATGTTCCCCATATCCAAGATGGGTCTCACATTTTCACTCTTCAGGCAGGAAGGAACAGCAGCTTTCCATACCCAGCAATATATTGGGTTGTCTAAGCCCTGATATGCCTGCTTATTAAAAATCTCAACCAGCTCCAACTGGTTGAGGCCACCAACTAAAGTATTCACTCCCGATAAAGACTGTTGAGGGCAATTTTAATCTCAGGAGAGCAAAAGGAAACAGAATCAATACTAGAATGTAGCTAGTTGATGAGCTAACAGGTAAGAACAAAAACCACCAAAAAGAGGACCAAGTGCAAGTATCCTAGTTCCTCACCACTTGGTGTGTAAGCTGAAGCTACAAACTGTATTGCCACAGAAACAGGGACATACTCAGCAATGGCTATTCATGAGTTACCAGCACCAACTTCTAGCAGTTTCAAAGGGACTCAGAAAGAACACCTTTCATGTATTTGAGGCTCCAGTGGTGTCCAGCAGAATTAAAGACCCCATAATAGGCTAGTAGTAAAGCTAGGCTTTCAGGAAGGATTTGACAGCATTCAGATTGCCCCCATGCTGTTGTCAACTCTGCAGAGTGAGGAGAGAGTTATGTTGTTTGGGTAGAGGCTTCCACCAGCCCTCTCATATCATTCATACATTCCTGCAAGTGATGATCACAGACTGAACTATGAAAGAAAATATAATCAAGCCTGGAGTACATTCCAGTTGGTTGGATTGTTCCAGGCACCGATTCAGCACAAGCACAACGTGGACAGGAGCAGTAACTTCTAGAACTACAGTCATTGACCTCATACCTACTTCTCCCTCTGCAAAAACTTGCAGGGAGCTGCTTCAGAAGGCTTTCAGATGTTACGAAGGGTTGTGCATAACTAGTTTAAAGAAAAAGTGCATTACCTTTATGCTGTGCTGCTGTTAGGCAGAGGCCTATGAAGAGGTGATACATGGAGCTTTCAACTAGTTGGTCACAATGCTACCATGCCATGCAAAAATAATGCACTTCTAAACAAGTCTGCTTTTCCAAGTAGTCCTTCCAAATTACGGTTATGCTACTTAGGATAATATAAATACTTTCCCTTGCTTCAGGTAAAGGGCATGGTGAATTACTGAGGCATTAGGTGTCTTGCTCCTTTGGGTTTACCCTGCAAACAGACACCGTAACACCCAAAGAGATGCTTTTAACAAAGTTCTAGGAAGACATGCCAAGGAGGGGCCTATAAGACACCAAATAATAGAAAAATATCAGTAGCAACATCAATGATGTGCTGGAGAAAGCCAGAATATTACCGAAGAACACTCACAATTTACTTCAGCATTGACAGTTTCCTATATGCCAGTGCTGAACCTGTAGTTCCCTCTCACGAGAGGATCAGAGGGATGCTGAGGACATTGGATTACCACCAGAGAAATCAAACTTACACTTCGAGGAGGTCCACGGCGTCGGCCATAATAGCCACGTCGATAGCGGCGCCGGTCTGCAGCATAGCGGCTGCCTTCTACAGGGACTCCATCTGGACCAGTGACATTAGCTGCTTCTGCACCCTAAAAGGCCAAAGGAAAAGAAGCCAGGGTGATGCAAGAAAAAAACAACCAGGTACAGGGAGAAAAACACAACAGGAAAGAGGTTTGTTTGCATCAGTTCCAAGCTACTGAGATTCCTTCCTCTAAAGGAAGACAAAAGCGGGTCTGCTGTTCCCAACCCTGTAAAACAAGAGTTATGATCATGATTTAAGAGTTCAGAGGAAATGGAATGAAGTAACTGATTAAAGACAAAAAAACCACCCAAAAAAAAAAATCAAAAAAGCTTAGAAAACTCAAAAAGCCTTTGAAAAAGTAGAAGTGCAGAGAACTTGAAGGTTCTTACAGTTATTAAGCTACCAGACTCCCAAGACAAACTCTTCAGGGTAATATATGCATCAGTTAATGTTTACTGGGAAGAATACAAGCTTCAAATGCTCTATCAAGTAATAATTAAGAGTTCTAGAAGCAATAGGATGTAATTAAAGTAGAGTTATGATACATATCTTTTTTTGTGAAGCCTTTAAAATCAGATCTTCCACAGAAAAGCTGTATGAATGCCACCCACCCCAGGGATTAACACATTAACTACTCCCCACTAGAGCAATGACAGCTCTGCTGGACCAAACCCCAAACCTCCAGAATCTCTCACCTTCTCTCCCTCAACCACATCAAATTCTACAGTCTCTCCATCACCAACACTGCGCAGGTATTTCCGTGGGTTGTTTTTCTTTATTGCTGTCTTTAAAGAAAAGAAAAAAAAGATACAGGAAAATATGTTAGTTTATCTTATTTTCGTAGGCATTTCTAGCCCTGTAGATGAGGGAAGGCCAGCACTCTGCTCTGCATGCCAGATCAGTCACCCCACCAAGATAATTCAAATACATAGATGTCTCATTTCACAGGCCCTCCAATACTCAATCGAGGTTTACTCCTTTCTCAATACTCATGAGTTTACAAATCAGGTGTTACTCCAAGAATCCCCTCTGTCAAGCCTACTAAATATCCAGAGCATTACATTTTTCTGTATGAGCTGAGTTCACACCAAGTGTTTGATCTCAGGCAGCAACTGTGACCCATTCCTTCACAGTCATTAGGAGACCTGCAGACCATCTATAGAAAAGTTAAGACCAGGAGCAATTTTGTAGAATGGCACTAACCAGAAGACATCTTGGCAACTTGAGAATAATTACTAGAACTCTGGTGTTACATAAAAAAGCATTTTACCTAAGCACTGTAATAGAGACCCCCAAAAATTAGGTGAGACCTTAAGGAACTCTGGAATAGTACCAGAATAGACCATCTGTCTTAACCATCATGTCTAGACTGAAACCCCAAAATACTGTTAACAATATGGCTTCAGATCAAAACCCACTGAGAATCTCTCCAGATTCACAGGAAGTCTCAAACCTCCTGAAACTATTTTTTCAGCCTGTGAACTACAGATGCCTTTCACTCTGTGGAGTATTTCTAGGGTTCCACAAAAGGCAGTTAGCAAGACAAGCCCACTATCTGTTCATCTGGCAAGCGTTCACAAACTGGAAGAGGCATGGGGAGGAAAAAAAAACCACAACACACACACCACAAAAAACCATAGCACCAACCAAAACATACACATTGTACAAGCCAATCTAGGCACCAGCTTTTTATTGAAGTTCTCCAAGATTAAGACCAATCCACCTAAAGTTTTCTGATAGGGGCATCTTTTGCTGGCATGAAGGAGGCAGGTGCAGATCCAGTAGAGAGAAGCACACACAGAAATAGAGGGCACAAATCTGGCTTCATGGATGGGATGCACAACAGAAACAGAAGAGACAGTTTTCCCATCCGTTGCAGTTCAAGCCAAACAAGCAGAATGAAGATCAGTTGTTGTTGCCCCTGCGTGGCAAGTGCAGTCATTCGGTCAACAATAGCCCAAAAATATTTCTCACTGAAGAAAGAGTTCTAATCAGATTGAAGTTGATCTTGACCAGTTTAGGAAAAGTATTCTCATTGTTACTGAATACAGTCCCCTTTGTGTTTTAGGCAATAAGCCAGCATGTCTTTTTAGCCCTACATCTAGCCACACCTTTCCCTGTACCCTGCATAGCTTAAGAATGCAAGAGTGTACATATTATTGTTATCAAAACAAAAACAACCCAAGAGCAGGGTGTTGTGGTTTGGTTTTTTTTTTTTGACAGGAAGAGAATTAGCTGCTCAAGTGAATTCTTTGGGGAATTACTTTACAAAGCAGAGACTCCCACCATCAGCTGAGACAGCTTTGTTCACTTTCTGCTGACCTATTAGTGGAACTGTCTCATTTCTAAAACCAGCTGGAAGTGGTAGATTTCCACTAATGATTTTAGTACTGGTATTACAGCATTAGCTTCCCTGCAGATTAAGGGCTTAATTCCTTCACCACCACTCGTACTGAGACAACTGACTCAAACTCCTAAGACTTGTGCTCTGCATATGACAGAGACGTCAACAAGCTGCATTTCAAATTCCTTCCCCTTCCTCGTAAATGCAGAAGAAGAAAGAACTACCAGATCTCTTTTCAGCAGAGGGTGTACTTAAGATTAATCAAACTCTTCAAGCATCCTCTAATAAAGGTAATGGAAGATAAATTCAATAGGATTCCGCGTGTTCTGTTCCAGCTTTAGGAACAGAAAGTTCAAGATTCAGATTTGTAGTTGAGTACCATGCCAGGAGGAGAAGCTGCTGCCATACACAGTAGGCTGGAACAACCAGGAACAATTCTGAGTCCTAGAATTTGGAGCAGAAACTACAGAGCTTTACTTACGACTTCAGCTTCAGGTAAACATTGCTGAAATAACAAGCCTCTAACAAGCCTAAGCTCTAAGTTTGATGAAAATACTTTTACTCTGTATATCCAGAGGGCAGTAAGCACTGTTCTCCCTGTTACTGCTCACCAGCATCCTGCAGGATTCAGCTGCTTTGATTCAAAAGACAGATGTTTTGTGTTAACACACTCAACAATTAAGACAGAGCTTTTCCTTTCCCAAGGGGACACTAATGAACAGACAGCTATAAGAGTCTTCAGAGCCAGTCTGGTATTTTGTTTGGAAGAGTTCTTTCCATATCCCCATGATATCACCACATCATGTGCCCATCCAGCACTGTCACAACAACAGCCGAGCTCTGTTACACCACTTACTGGTGCATGTAAACAAGGCTGTGCCCAAGGAACACAACCCAGTGAAGAAGAGAGACAGAAGAGTTTAACTCCTCCTCACGGCTTGTCAATTAAACTACACCTAATTAAACTGGGCTTCCCTGGCTACTGACACTTTTAATGGTCTTAAATTGCAAAATCCTCCTTCCCCCCCCTCCCAGACACACTTCATCCACCCCTCAAGGCAGACTGATCCCTCACACCACCTCTCCCTGACACAGTGCCCTAGACAGCATTAAAGTACATCAATGCACCCTGCATGAACCAACCAGGCAAGGTCAGATGCAAACAAGTCAGAGCAGGTGAAGCACTGCCCTGCCCCAAAACGCTGCTTGGGTCCCCCCACGAGAAAAAGGGTTAATTCAAAGCAAGCCATGCATGCCCTAAAGAGAAAAGCATTTTAATCTGTACTAGGTTTATAAATAGCATCCAATAGCCAGACACCGAGCGTTAACCCCCCCATTCCAATCATGAGACTGGCCCGTTCCCTCCCCACTGCGGATGCTGTGCTGGGGAGGAGGCTGGATCTATTCAACTAGGTCAGCCTTATTCTGAAGGGATTAGGCACGTAATCCAGCCCCTCCTGGGCCAGGCACGGGGAGGAGGGGCAGAACCAGGCAGGAACCCCGGAGAGGGAGCTTGCAGCAGGATGTTTGCTTACGCCATGGATTTGTCTCCCTCGCTGGGCGGGCCCCGTCCATCCACTGACCCCGCTGAGCCAAGCACTCAGGGCAGGAGAGCTCTGGCCAGAAAGCTCCAGGCTCTGCTGGGGAGGACGTTCCTGCACAGGAAGGGCTCCAGAGGGAAGAGCAGAGGAAGACCCGATTGCAACCAAGCCAGGCTAAAGCTGGAAGCTAGATCTGCTCTGCCACACACAGCCCACCAACAGGGTTGATGGGATGCAACCCTGCACGCCCTGTGCTATTGCTGAAACATCACAGCAGGTTCTGCTCAGTCCTCACCACGAGAGGGTTTCAGCCACAGGAGAGGAGGAAAAAAGTTACACACACCCCAGTTTACATTTAGGCAAATAATCTCTATAGGTGAAGGAGACAAAACAACACAGATAATACTAGAGGCCTTCACTGTCTGGGCCTCCACAGGCATCCTTCCCAAGCAGGATAGCAACTCATCCATGTTAGCCTGGAAAATGTTTGTGGTGCTGATGACAGAGAGGTCTTCTCATAGGTCTAAGGGAGACCTCACTTGTCTTCAAGGTAGTTTTGCACTGCTGCCTATCCAGAACATGTTTCTGCTACTGGAACTCTTCCCACTTTCCTCTAGAAGCTCCCCTGGAGCTCCCATCAGGGCTGTGGATGCAGGATCTGTATCAGCATGAACACAACTCATGGACATTAAAGAAGGAGAGTGATCATTAGAAACTGGTACATGCATTGAGAGCTCTTGCTCCCAGACCACTAACTGAATTGGGATGTGTCCTGCACAAGCTTCCTGACATCTTCCCTCCTTATGGGCACTAGACTTATTCCCTCCCAGCTTCACCCATTTTAGGGTTAATTGGTCTACACCCCTTGACCCTGAGAAACAGTTGTCATGGGCTATTTAGTCATGAAACCACAAAAACTAGCCTAACTCTCAATGTTGACCAGCACGTTTAGCACAACTACACAAGCACATCCTTACCCTCTGTGACCAACTCTGAGGGCAAGGATCCTGGTCAGACTTGATGGAAATACTGCCATTTATACCACAGAAAAAGTTCATGCATTTAAGAATCACACAGGCCAGCAAACATTTCATATGGGAAAGGGTCCAGGGACAATATTCCCTTTTCTGTTGAAGTCTCACGATGATGCAAAACCAGACCAAAGCCAAGTAATCAGTTTATATCAGCACAAAGACTGCATCCTCCATCTTCCCATCAGTTGGCTGTGACCTAAGAGTCACAGTACAAACTTAGAACAGCAGTTCAAGGAATCCATCAATAAAAAGCCACTGGGCAATCTCTGTCTGCTTGGGCACACTTGGCACACAGCCTTTCACCTCTTTTTCCTACAAGCAGCTGTCTCCCACAGCAACAGCTGATGGCAACCCAGGCTGGTCAAGAGCCAGACTAGATCACTTTCTCTCCAATACCAGGGAGGGCAGACAGAAGAGACCAGCAAATGAAGAGCTTGGGAAGAAACAGACACGAAGAGCACAAGGAAATGTGGGGGGGGAAGGACAGACAACAAGTAGCAAGGTATTTACAAAACAGGAGTCATCCTCTCAGTGAAGGGACAACCAAACAAAACCACAAAGACATCCCCAAAACCCCTTAGTGTTCAAATCAGAGCAGACAACAGAAAGCATAAACAGTTATAATATCTACTTCTTCAGTTATAACTTCACAGAGAAGGAAAAACACACCCTAATACTACTCCCTGAAGATTGCGTGTCCAGTCACTGCATTTTGGTAAATGTTTTAAGAAACCAGGACAAGGTTGGGTGGCTGTTTTCAGAAGTTGCATTAGAAACCTATCGTTTTGCACATCTCTTACCTGATGAACAAACACATCTTCTTTGGTATCATTTCTGTGAAAAGAAAGTGAGAAGTCATAAGAGTTTAGACTAAAGGATTGAAATAGAAATCCCTGACTTCACAAGTGAAGCCCTCCTCCCCCCAGCCTGTAGTACATCCCCTGGATTCCAAACATTCTGTGTCAGTCTGTGCTACCAAGACCCTGCTCTGTATTTTCAGGGTCATAAACCTGACAGCAGGAAGGACTCCCCACCCTTCAGAAGCATGAGGTGACAAGCAGGGATGTTCTCCCTAATCTTCTGGCAAATGATACAGAGCAGAGTTAATGATTACACCTCTTGCCTTTCACTATTCTACCCTCCCAAAAAAACTTCCACAGGGGCTGCAACCTGAGCTGTTATCCCAGAGGTCAAGCAAGACTATCAACAGGACTGGCCACAGCTGTTCGCAGAGCTCTCCTTTCAGTGGAACTCAAGGCAACCATGCACAAGAGGTGTTAGGAGAGCCCACTGGAGGGTGACCCAGACCATGGACATGAGGTCATCTGGATTAGACCTGCCAGCTCAGGCTTCTGCATGCAGAACACAAAGATGGGTCAGAGACCTTGGTTCTGTGTTCCCCTACAAAAGAAAGACCCTACTGTCTGTTCTCTCGATTCCTTCTCTACACAAGGAAGAAGTGGGTCAAAGAGTTTGTGATGATAATGTATAATCCAAAACTTGTTGCACTAGGCTGAAGTAACAGTAGACCTCAGTTTAGGAAGAAAACTGACAAGTTGTTACACCATATCCAGCAACAGGCTCTCACATCAACTGCTGTGGAAGCCTTTAAGAGTACTGATAATTCAAGCTTTTCTTCTAAGCTTAGATAACACTGGATAGTAGTCTGCAGAGACTGGCATTAGTGCTGTACAGCACTGCCTCCTGATCCACGAAAACAGGGCTCTTCTACCCTTTTCTAGAGTGTCCAATTATCCAAATCCACCTGCTGTGTAACTTGGATTACAAGGACTTGCAGGACAAAATAACTTGCCATGTATGTCTTTTGCAAGACAAGCATTGCCCATGCAAGAGCTTTGTTTTTCATAATGCACACAAGACATTTAAGCCCCTCAACCTCACAGATATTCCAGCCTTAAAAGCTAATTTCCTCCAGTAATGAAAAAGTGCAGGTCTTCTGCACCTAGGGGTGAAGTGTGATCACTTCTAGATATTTGGATTATTTATGCCATCCAGAAGTTTGTTCACATTCAGAGAAGAAAGAGATACAAAGAAAGAGCTTCTATGGGCCCAGGCCTGGATATCTTCCATTATATGGTATCAGAGAATCTCAATGTCCATTTAGACATCAGTTAATACTTGAATTTTTATCCAGAAGTATTTCCCCTCATCCTCCAAGCTTACTTGCACTTTAATGAGCTGTATGTTCTTTCATGACTCATGGCTCTTTTCTTTTTTTAAATTTAAGGTATAGAAATGTGATGACTTTGACCCTTTTTTCTCCCCATGAACCCTCCATTGATGGTTGTGTGTAAGGGGGGGGTAGAGTCCCTTGAGACAACATCCACGTTTGTAGAATGCCTGGCTGATTCTGACTATCAACTGCATGAACTTGTAGGTCAGGTCCCTGGGGCTCTGCTACAATTACTAACACGTGACATTATCTGTACTATGAGTTTTAGTACAGTAAATACAACTATCAGAATTTAAACATACCTGTTGATAAAGCCATATCCATTTCTGACATTGAACCACTTGACTGTGCCAAGAACTTTGGTGGCTGAAAAGAGGAAGTTAAAGAAGTTACTCTAAAACACAATGAAGTATAAGAATGTTACAAAAATACTTTCATACCTGCACATGAAGTCACAACCAAACCTATTTTGCTCCCTTCACACCCCACTTACAGTAGCAGTGAGCAGTGCTTTCACTTGCTGTTCTTCATCCAATAATTTACCACTCAGTATCTAGAATGAAGTCCAGCTCTATTTCAGATTTGCCCATACCTCCCTTTTTTTTTTTTAACTCAACCCAGAAATGAACAGCAAAGCTGCAAATTCCACTGCCATTCATCAGTTCTCGTTAGCTTAGAAGCTAGACATCAAAGCTGTTTAAATGCCCTCTCACCCAGAGTTACCCTTCCTTTCTTCCTTGGAAAGGAGAACTGGCCAAAGAAGCTAGATCAAGAACCATGGCAATTCTCTTAAGTGGAGAAGCACTGCACTCATATTTTGGACAAGCTCTTCCTTGCATCATCACCATCACTCTAACCAAACAAGACTCCAGAAGCAGTTTTGGTTTTGTTTGCATTTTGGTTGGGTTTTTTTAATATTCCTACTTCTAGATATCCAATTTACCAGTTACAAACTGACCAATTTCATGTTCCAAAGCAAGACAAGCTCCTGTCTCAACACCAAAACAGTATCTTATTTAGAAGCCATACTGCAGTGTCTTATAGCATCTGGCAAAACCTGTTCCTCCAACAGATAGGTACGTGTGGGAGGAACTCAACAGCAATGGAGACAGCTCAACCTCTCCTTCCCTCTCAGCAACTGGGTGGAGGCTACAAACTTGGGCTTTTTAAACCTACAGAAGAGAGAGAACTTGGGGCTCTAGATTTTAGTATGTTTTACTTACAACATAGCAGGATCACAACTATCTAATTCACATAGTACTTGTTTGAAAAAGGTCTAGTTACCTACAGAGGACTGCTAGTTAGAAACCAGACATATGTTCGGGTGGGTGGGAGGAACCCAAGAAGAGATTAAAAGGAAAATAGTCTAGAGAGAACCCCTGTTGAGAAGTGCAAGCCAGTCTGCTAGAGACAAGAACACATTGCAAATCATTACCTTCATCTGCTCTACACCTGAATTCGTCCCTAAACATCCACTAGATGACAGAGCTAGACAGACCTTTGGTCTTGCACCATCTTGCCATTCTTACATACCCCTCAGACAGACAAAAAGAGCCAACTCCTCCTCCCCTGAGCAGACAGCTCAAGCAGGAATGTTCACTGACAGCAGCCCATTGCAGTACTGCTGTTGATACTGAAAGTAACAACAGGCCATTTCTCATTGCACCTGTAGAAGTGAAGGTTTTGGTCTTGAATACATTTTTTTAGCCAAAAAAAAGCTCATTCTTAGAAGAAGCAAAACGATGTTAAGACTAACGCAGTTCTTAGAGGAAAGGGCTCTACTTAGTACAGCATCCATACCCAAGACTTCTTGGTTACAGCCATAAAGACCCTAAGTTCCACTGCCTAGCACTGATTCACTAGCAATAAGAGTCTTCAGCACCAACACTTACCCTTGTGTTTCTACTTTTAGTTTCATGGGTAGGTCACTGCTGATAAATGCAGCAGGGTCCACACACACAGTTTCAGAGCAGCTTTGCTCCTTTTGCACAAGCTGCCAGAGACCAGGGACGAGTTTCCAATATATTCCCGAAAACAGTGTGAGGGGAAACACTACTCCCTACCCACAGTCTCCCCTCATGACAGCGGGGGGAGAGATCAGACACAAGGGCATGGCACTGAACATCCACATGGCCATGGGGCAACCACTGCCAAGCCTGAGCTGTCACAGCAGGGAGATGAGGCAAGGAGGTAGGCAAGCCCAGAGTAAGCCACAACCAGTTTTACTGACGAGTCAGAGAAGGTAGTTGGTGGGATGACACCTATCCCACTAGCAAGTGAAAGCCTGCAGATTTCTACAAGATGCTGTACTTGGAGGCTGTCAGAGAAAACACTCATCAGCCACACCACTCGTGCCAAAGCTTCCTGTGACCAAGGGAGAAGTTGATAAACCTTTATCCTTTTTCCTAGAAGTCGGACATTTGGATGCCCTGGACAAACATCAGACCTTGCTTCTAATGGAATCTTTGTAAGAGAAAACTTAATTGAACGTGACTACAAGATCATTAACAGGGACATTTGAGGTTGACTTGATCATACGCCCATTTTCAATTAGCATTATCAATGATCATTCTCCTTACAACTCCTGCTAAAAAGCTTGCCTAGTAATAAGGCCAGTATGAAAAACCATCACCACAATGGTTGTCTTTTTCCTGCTAGACCAGAAAAGGCACTTGTGCCTTCACCCCCCCAACCCTGCTCTCTAAGCAATAGCAACAAGTGAACAGGAAAAAAAAAAAACATTACCAAGAATGAAACAAGCCACATTAAGGCAAGAAGCAACCAGACATGCCAACAGATACAGATGTGCCTTGACTGATTACTGATGAATCAGATAAGAGAACAGAAGAAAAACACCCCAACAGCACCTCCAATTTCTAGAAGGATTTGCTAGGAGCCTTCCTAACTCAGCTCCAGAGAAATCCTCCTCTATTTGCTGCTATAGGACCTTAGTCTTTCCCTTTCAAAGAGGGGATGGGGCTACTTGTCTTTCCTCTGTGAAGTTCAGGACCCTGTGCTAGTCGTCAGCCTTAGCTTTTTCTGCCTGGCTAACCTCTGTAAATTAGAGAGTTACAAACAGTAGATCCCTGTTTCCACCTTTTCAACAGGTTGATCCTGTTTAAGCACAATAAAGAAATGTCAGCTGTGTGCCGGGCTCGAGTGCTGAGAGGGCAACTTGGCATTTCACTTGCATCTTTAATCGTAGAATCATTCAAGTTGGACAATACCCTCGGGATGATCGAGTCCAACCATCAACTCTACAAAGTTCTCCCCTGCACCACATCCCCCAACATCTAAACCACTCTTAAAACACATTCAGGGATGGTGACTCAACCACCCCCCTCCCTGGGCAGCCTATTCCCGTATCCAAGCACTCTTTCTGTGAGGAATTTATTATTTCCCCCTCTCCCCTCTCTTGGACAGCTTGAAACAGTTCCCTCTTCTTCTATCACTAATTACCTGTAAGACCAGCACCGACCCTCTCTACAGAGTGGCTGCAGAGAGGGAGGAGGTCTCACCCTCCTCTTCCTCAAA
Source organism: Scolopax mira (assembly GCA_004320125.1). Taxonomy (NCBI): domain Eukaryota; kingdom Metazoa; phylum Chordata; class Aves; order Charadriiformes; family Scolopacidae; genus Scolopax; species Scolopax mira. The sequence continues at coordinate 4,005 of BJBW01018080.1, read as the reverse complement.
CTGAAGGGTTCCAGTTAAACTGGAAAAAACAACCCAAAACAAACAAACACCTCCAAAAAACCCAACCTGAAGGCCACAGAAAGGCATCACCTGGTTTAGTAGTAACCACTTTCCAAAGGGGGGGGGTGTGTGTGGGGAGGGGATGTCCCCTCAGGGCAGCAGGTGCCGGGAAGCCCCTCAACATGGCTGCGCTTCACTCCTCTATTCCCCGCCCGGTCCCGGAGAAGCGCCCGGGGCGGCGAACCGCCGCCCCGGGCGCTTCTCCGGGACCGGGCGGGGCAAATACCGTTCCACACAAGGTGCCCCGTCCCGGCCAAGCGCCTCTCGGCTTCCCCCCATCTCAGCCAGGGTGTGGAGAAGAAGGGAGGAGGGAGCCACGGCCGCCTCCCTCAGAGCGCAGCCTGACTCACAGCTGCCGGAGGGGGGGGGGGGGAACCGGGGCTGGGCCCCAGCCGCCATGTGCTGCGTTCCCCCCCCCTCTACCGGTCCCGGAGAAGTTGCGAGTAAAGCTCATCCACTCACCCAGCACTTTTTTCTCCGTCTCAGGCGGCGCGGCGGTTGTGGTGGTGGTGGAGGAGGAGGAGGCGGCGGTAGCGGCGGCCGCCTCAGCAACAGCCGCACCCGGCGCGGCGGCGGCAGCGCTGACAGGGCTCTTGGGCTTGGCGTCCGGTGGTGGTGGTGGCGGCGGCGGCGCGGGGGTTACAACCGGGGCGGCGGCACCGGCATCGGTGGTAGTAATAGTAGTGGTGGTAGTGGCGGCGGTGGTAGTGGTGGTCTCCGCCGCCTCGCTCATGGTGGGTGGAAGGAGGGAGAGCGGGCGGTTGGTGCGCGGCGCTGGGTGTCCCTCGGGCCCCGCGCTGGGTCTTACTGCCCCCAAAATGGCCCCGCCGAAGTTTTAACACAGTCAGCGGGGGCCGGCGCCGGCAGCTCGCGCCGCCTCATTTGCATTTAAAGGGGCCGCGTCGGCATTAAAGGAGAGGGAGCCAAGCCCCTTCGCCGGGAGGGGTTCCCCTTCGGCCGGACCGTCCCGCGGCGTGCGAAGGAAGGAGGCTATAACACGCGTGGGTTTGTTGCGTGAGCGGGTATAGACGTGGCCTGGCACACGTGTGTGCGTGTGTGTGTAGGTGCGTGAGGCGTGCGCGCAACCGCGGAGCGGAGCGGGGCTGGGGGGGGGGCGCGGTGAGGTGCTGTGCGCGGGCACGGCTGTATATATATATATATATATATATATAAGTATATATATACATACATACATACATATATATATCTAAAATGTCCGTACTGGGACCAGAGCTGTTCAACACCGTTGTCAGAGACACGGACAATGGGACTGAGTGCACCCTCAGCAAGTTTGCCCAAAACACCAACATCAAGCTGTGTATTTTTTTTTATTATTATTATTTTAATAATGACAAAACGTCAGAATTATAGAGTAGTCTCCGTTTTCCTTTTCTTGCTGTCAAAGAGGTAATATGTTTCCATTGCTTCAGGAATCAATCGCTTTTAAATAATCACGTTGGAAGAAATTAATCCACCAACTTGGGTAATAAAAAATTATAACTGGTGCATGTGGATACTAATTTCTGCATCTCTCTCCATTTTCTGAATACCTCCTATCAACTAATTCTAAATGACTGTTTTATAAAATTTAGAACATTACAGAATTCCAGGATGGTTGAGCAATTGCAGATGCTTACATTTCAATATAGCGTTTCCAAATAATTTCATGTACTGAAATTATTTTATGTAATACAGAAATAATGTTGAACTGTGGGGTGTTTTTTTCTTTACAATATTTTTACTGTATTATAAAATACAGCCAGAAATACTCCTTTTTCTTCCAGTTTTGGAAAGGAGAGAAATTTAAAGCTGTAGCATTTCCTTTAAAAAGCAAAATCCTAGTCTTACCAGGTCTAGCCAGACAAGTAAGAGAGTTACCAGGCCTTAACCCTGAATTTAAACCATAAATTATTCAAATTATAAATGGTCCTTTAGTGGGCTGTTATACACACCCTGGCATAATTGGGACCTTATCTTTACTGCAGCCTGTGCCTGTGTTGACATTGTCATAAATTGATAATCCGGTGATCTACCACGGGCAGGTCATTTAAACTGCCCACTTACCTTCCTTACTGAAAAAAAATCTAAGTTGTAACATTTACTTACAAAAGCAAGTTTTGAAAGCCAGGAAATTATAAACCAGAAAATGTAGCACTTGATCCAGCGAGCCAGTGGGAAAATGGGCTTGGAATTAAGCCCTAAGTGTATGGATCTAAAATGTAGAGGATTGATTGATCTTAATTACTTTTGCATTGCATTTTATATTGTCAACAGCTACTTCTCAAGTAATATCTTTAATATTGAACTGAATGCAGGTTTACCAAATCCAGCAACTTGGTTTTTTGTTTTGCTTTGTTTTTTCTATTGGAAGGCTTTTATTAAGAAAAAACGATTTACACTGACTTTAATGGAAAGTATTGATAGTCTTGTAAATTCTTTAATCTAGAAGAAATCAAAACAGTTAATGGATTAAATATCTGCAGGGTATAGCAGTCAGATGCAAAATGCTGCTCCACCAACCTGTGTCCAGAATGCTTTAATGAAATGAGGTAAGAGGAAAGTAAAGAATATCTTTCCTGTTAAAGCCATGGAAACGTGATCCTGGAAAATATAACAAGGTTACTGTGGTAGGAAAGTAACAAAGGATCCAGAAGTCATTGCCCCTTCATCTTCATGTTGTCCTGCAAGCATCTCCCAGCCTAGGAGATGAACCTGGGGAAAAAAAAAAATTATGAGAGAATGATGTGAATTGAGATCACATTCATTAATAATTTTAGGCAAAATGAAATAAACAAAATTCTTCAAAAGGGTCAAAGAATCCATATGAATATGTTAAATAAGTATGTATGTAGTACATAGAGTAGACCTTCTTCAGCATGGCCAATGAAGAACAGTCCATCCCAAAATAAACTCTAGCTTAGCACTAACCTGTGAGGTGCTGGATCAAATTCACTCGTAGGACTGCTGTGTTCTACCACACAGAGGATGTTTTTGTTGAAATACCTGAGTAGTATTGTCTCTAAGCAATTTTGGATCATTCTAGATGGAAGGACTTGAAATGATTGTTGATTTCCATCAGGATTTTTGTGTGCTGTAAAATACGGAAAAAAACTTATGAGCAAAATGAAAAAAATTTTGATTATCTGGCTGTCTGCGAGGAGATATGAAGAGCCTGATTCCAAGCCAGAGTTGAAAGACATGAACTTGAGAAAAAGCTGCTGCTGTTGAAGAGTGAGAGTTTCTTTGCAAAGAGATGAAGGACGTGACCAGTGGTCAGTGAAAAAAAAATTTTGTGGATGGATTAACATCTGCAAAGTTTTAATCCAATCCCGAGCGTGTCAAAAACTGGATAGTTGACTAGGCTTAAATATATTACTGTACTACCATTGCAAATATGACTTTTTAATGAAGAAACTGAGGAAAGAATTTAGTGTGTGCTTGTTGGAGCGTTCTCAGTCTCACTCGATGGTTGGGGGCCCTCTGCCAACCCACTGCCTTGGCTCAGCATCGTTGTGCTGCAGAAGTGGGGTCATCCCTCTCCATTCCTCTCCTACTGTTTAACATTTTTATCAATGACATAGACAGAGGGATTGAGAGCAACATCAGCAAGTTTGTGGATGACACCAAGCTGTGTGGTGGTGTTGTCAATACACCTGAGGGATGGGACGTCATCCAGAGGGACCTGGACAGGCTGGAGAGGTGGGCTCAAGTGAACCTCATGAAGTTCAACGGGAGCAAGTGCAAGGTTCTGCACCTGGGCCAGAACAGTCGTCAGATTCAATACAGACTGGGCAACAAGGTGTTAGAAAGCAGCCCTGAGGAAAGGGTCTTGGGGGTGCTGATGGACAAGAAGCTGGCCATGAGCAGGCAGTGGGCACTTGCAGCCCAGAAGGCCTATTGCATCCTAGGCTGCATCAAAAGAAGTGTTGCCAGCAGGTCCAGAGA
>BJBW01018078.1:17749-30238 GCA_004320125.1 Scolopax mira | reverse complement strand
ATCACTGCCCCCCCCCCCCCCAAAATCACTGCACACACACACACACAGAGTAGCCACCCCGGCAAGGAATAGCCCCCTCCCCCCCAGGGGTGCAAATATCCCCCCCCCCCAGCACTCCTCCTGTTGTCCTGCAGGTGGGGAAACTGAGGCAGGGGCTGGGGTTGCTGCGACGCCCCTGCCCATCACGTGTGTGTGCGTGTGTGTGCGGGTGTGTGGGGGTGTGTGTGTGTGTCCCGGGGGCTGCCGCTCCGGGGGGGTGCTGTGCAGGATTTCTGAGCGTGCACACACATTCCTGGTGGCACACACGTGTGCTGAGTGTGTGTGTGTGCATACACATCTGTATGTGTCCATACATGCCTGCCTGTATGTGCCTGCTTGCACACGTGCATTTTTGGCGTGTGCACGTCTACACCTCTGTGCGTGTGTGTGTGCGTGTGTGTGCGTGTGCATGCCATGTAGGTGTGCACGTAAGCACGTGTGCGAGTTCCTACATGCGTGCATGTGTTTCTGCATGTATGCACCTCCATCTGCATGCCTGTGAACATGCGTGCATGCATACGCGTGTGTGTGCACACGCGTGTGCACGCCCGCAGCGCCGTGGCCAGTCCTGGCCGTGCCCCTCCGCCCCGTGAGGCCGCTGGGAGCCGGGTGCAGGCAGGTGCGCTCGGGGGGTGCCGCTGCCCCGGGGTGCTGCGGGAGCGGGGGGGTGGGGGTCTCGGGCTCCCCTTAATGCCAGAAAACGCGATTATGGGCAAAACCCCGGGGGGGAGCGGGCGGAGAGGAGGGCACCCACGGCAGGGGGTGGCGGAGGGAGCCGCCACCTTCAAAGGTGGGGCCCGGGGGTCCGGGGGTCCCACAGCCCCGCGGGAGCGGGAGGGACGAGGAGGTGGGTGTCGCCCCCGGCATTCTGGAGGGGACCCTCGGCCGGCGGCGCTAGGACCCAGCGCGGCGCCCGGCTAGGGGGCGGGGTCTGCGGGGGTGGGGGCCGGCGGGGCCGCAGCGCTGGCGGCGGCGGGGCCGCGGGTTCGAGCCCGGGTGTCGGCGGCGTTGGTGGGGGGGGGGACGGCCATGGCGCGGCGGGCCGTGTTGTTCGAGCTCGGCGGCGTGCTCTTCGGGCCCGGCCTGCAGCACTTCCTGGGCTCCTGCGAGCGGGACTGCGCTCTGCCCAGGTACGGCCCGGCCCGGCCCGGCCCGTCGGTATTCGCCCTCCCTCGCTTTGCCGAGTCTCCGCTCGGCCGGAGACACGTAGAGACGAGGCGTAAAATAGCGTGTGTGCGGCCGCCGCCCGCGCGGGGTGTGCGCGACCGGGGCCACCATTACAGGAGGAGGGGGCTGGGTGCGGGCTGGGGACCCCTCGACCTAGGGGGCAAGTTGGGGGTCCCTGGGTTAGTGTGAGGTGCGGGCTGGCGACCTTCTGCTTGGTTGTGGGGTGCAGGCTTGGCGGGGAGTCCTGTCCTGGATGTGGGGTGCAGGTCAGCGGTTAAAACTGACCCCCAAAAGAGCCAGGAACGCTCTAGAGGACGTTGGCAGAAGCAGTAAGAAGAGCAATTTGTAATTAATTAAGCAGAATGGTTAACGAAGCCCATCCCTGCCCCAGCGCTGAGACTGGTCACAACTCATTCCACGAGTTGGCGAAACCCAACGCATTGGAAGGCCCCCCCCCCCCCCCCCCCCCCCCCCCCCCCCCCGTTGCCCCGTGGCAAACGCATCCCAAGCGGCCTCCCGAGCCCTGTGCCCCCTTTAACTCGGGGATATTTGGGGAATTACTCAGTCCCCACCCCCGGGCTCCCGGAGAGGAGCAGAACAGGTTCTGTCTCTCCGCGGCGTCCGATGCCGGGATTTCCTGGTGGTGTGTGGGTGTTGGAAAAAGAAAAAAAAAAAAAAAAAAGAGGGGGGGAAATAAATAAATAAATAAGGGCAGGCAGTCAATAAAAAAAAAAAACCCTGAAAGAATGAAGTATTAAGTAGCTCAATGCTGGAGGACGCAGAGCAGATGGAGCCATAAATTCCCAGATTATCAGGCCATCAAGCATTTTTTTTATTATTTTTTTTTTTCCCATCTCTTGCTGTTATTAAAAAAAAAAAAAAAGAAAAAAAAAAAGGCAAAAGTGCCAGCGGATTCTGCTGGAGCAGGTAAAGCCGCTTTATTTTTACCCGAGCCGCGTTTTTATCGACGGGGAGGAGAGCTTTGTGCCTCTAATCTTATTTTATTTTATTTTATTGCCGCCCGAGAAGGCCCTTTGTGCTCTTGGGAGGGGGCGAATCATCGTCCTCAGGAAACACCTCGCTCTTTGACTTGCATTTTATTTGTTTTCTGTTGTTATTTATTATTTTTTGGCCTGTGTGTGTGTGTTCCTGGCAGAACTCCCTGCTCCTCCTCTGCAGGACGCAGTGATGGAGCTGCCAGCGGGAATAAAGGAGCAGGGATTTCTCCCCCCCCAACAAAGCGAGGGAGGATGGAGCTCCGTGTCCTCCACCATGGAGTGGCCCCCCCTCCCCCAAATTGGGGTCCCCTGATACCGGGGGGGGGCCCCTGATCCCTCCCTTCTGTTCCCGGCAGGAATTTCTTGCGCGATGTCTTGTCGGCCGGTGGCTCCGAGAGTCCTTACGCCAAAGCCATGAGGGGACAGATCACTCTGTCCCAGGTGAGACCTTGGGTACCAGCCCTGGAGCATCACCAGGGGCTTCGGGGAGAGCAGCTCCAGGATTGACTGATGTATTTTTTTGGGGGGGGGGGTGGATTAAATGATTTCTGTGGGTGTTTTCCAGCTTTTTTTGGAGATGGAAGAGGGGTGCAGGCGACACGCCTCCGCCTCTGGCATCGTCCTGCCGCCCACCTTCTCCATCACCCGAGCCTTCAAGGAGATGGCGGCCAAGGGGATGGTCAATGCTCCCCTTCTGCGGGCAGCGAGGGTGCTGCGGAGGAATGGTGGGTGCTGGGGGGCTTCTGGGCAAGGGTGCTGTTACCCTCCCACACAGGTGCCATGAGTGTCCAGGTGGGTCCCACCATGGGGTTTCTTGGTCGTCCAACCATGAGTTCCTTGGTCAATCCAATCACAGGGTTCTTTGCTTGGTCCCACCACGGAGTTCCAGTTGGTTCAACTGTGGGTCTTCTTGGTTGGTCCCAGCATGGGGTCCTCATTAGTCCCGCCACGGGGTTCCTTGTTCGGTCCCACTATGGGGTTTCCTGGTCAGTCCCACCATGGCATCCCTGGTCAGACCCACCACAGGGTTCCTTGGTTGGTCCCACCATGAGTTCCTTGGACAGTCCAATCACAGGATTCCCTGGTCAGTCCAGCCATGAATTCCTTAGTCAATCCAATCACAGGGTTCCTTGGTTGGTCCCACCACGGACTTCCATTTGGTCCCACCATGGGTTTCCAGGTGGTCCCACTGTGGGGCTCCTTGGTTGGTCCCACCACAGGGTTCCCTGGTCAGTCCTACCATAAGTTCCTTAGGCAGTCCGATCACAGGATTCCTTGGACAGTCCAGCCATAGGGTTCCTTGCTTGGTCCCACCATGGGGTCCTGGTTGGTCCCTCATCATCATCAAAGCACTCTCAGCACCTCTAATTAGATCCTCCTTGTCCTGCTGCCAAATCTATCAGACATGTTATCAGCAATTAGCAAGATGCCGTGGCCCTTCACCCTGCACATGCCTGATCCATCACCTCAGTCCTCGGTGTCTTGGTGTGCCCGAGCTCCAGCTCATGTCCCACCTGCGTTGGGAGGGTTGAGCCTTGCTTTCCTGGAAGTTCAAATTGGGAATGAGCTCCTCAGAGCATCCTTTTATCTCCTGGGGGGATCCTGGTCCAGGCAGAGCCTTAGAAATAGGGGATTTTAGGCTGAGAAGGTCCAAGAAACTGTCTGGGGAGGAGAGAGGTGAAATCAAATGATCTCTGGAGAACCGGAGTGGGCCTTTCCCTAGGGTTTAAGACTGGTGTCCTCACCAACAACTGGGTGGATGACAGCGATGGGCGGCTCTTCACGGCCACGCTGATGACCCTGCTGCGCCGTCACTTCGACCTGGTGATTGAGTCCTGCCAGCTCGGAGCGCAGAAGCCAGACCCCGAGATCTACGTCTATGCCCTGGATGCACTGAAGGCAGAGCCGCAGGAGGTATGACCACCACCCCAAAAACAGGGCACGGAGGGTCCCTCCAAGCAGCCAAAGTCTTTGGCCAAACCCAGTGCTGAGCCTGAGCTGGTTCTCTCTGATGTATCTCCAGGTCATCCTCCTGGATGACATCGGGGAGAACTTGAAGCCGGCCCGAGAGATGGGCATGGCCACCATCCTCGTCAGGGACACCGAAACCGTCCTGAAGGAGCTGGAGGAGCTCTCAGGTGTCCAGGCACGTCTGGGTCCTCTCTGTCCCCTGCTCTCCTGGGGATCTCTGGAGAGATGGGGGGGATGGGTTGGGCTTCTGTGTTTTGTTGTGCTGTGGTGCTGGTGCAGGACTTGTGGGTGGCTTTGGATCTCCTGCAAACCCTGCCCATCTCCAAATAACCCCATTCCCTGGATCTGCTGAGCCGTGTCCATCTCAAACTGGTGATGTTCCACCAGCAGCAGGGTGGTGGGGCCGTCCCACGGAGCTCCTGCCTTGCTTGTGAGCTCACCCTGTGCTCCTCACTCCACAGCTTCTCACCCAAGAAGAACCGCTGCCAACTGCGTGTGATCCATCCAATGTGACCCATGGATACGTGTCCATCCGGGTAGGGCGGAGGAGACTGCCTTGGTGACAAGATGTCCCCAGGCTTGGCAGGGCTCGGGGGTACCCCAGGCATCCCAGGATCTCATCCTGTTTGAGCTCCTGTGGAAGGATGTAACAGCTGAGGGCTGGCTTGTTGGGTTGTCCACCTTCCTGTGTGGGCTGCTCTGAGTGGGGGATGCTGAGCTACCCCATCGTTGAGGTCTTCTCCATCCACCCCAGGGGCCAAAATGTGCTCCTGTGGCTCCAAAGTGCTGGGCTGGAGGGGGTGGGGATGAAGCTGTGCCTCCCACAGCCGTTGAGAACTCTCCATCCATCCCTTCCAGCCCGGGGTCCAGCTGCACTTTGTGGAGATGGGACACGGCCCCGTCGTCTGCCTCTGCCACGGCTTCCCCGAGTCCTGGCTCTCCTGGCGCTACCAGGTGATGGAGGAAATGGGGAGAAGGGTGGACTGTGGTGGCTGGAGATGGGGCGCCGGAGCACGGTGGAGGGGGTCCATGGCCACCACCTCTGGGGTGTCCTAGGAGTGTCCCACCACCCTGCCTTGAGGGACATAGGACACAGCCCAGGAGTGTTCCCCACTCTCCAGCCTCACCAGCCCACCTTTGGCCTCCTGGGAACATCTCCTGGGACACCTCTGGGCACGTTGGGGTGGGCAGATGCAGGATGGGTGGTGGCATCGGGGAGGAGAGGGATTTTGGGGGTCTCCTCATGCTTTGGAGGCTGCTCCTCTCCCTTCTAGATCCCAGCTCTGGCTGATGCCGGCTTCAGGGTGATTGCTCTGGAGATGAAGGGCTATGGGGAGTCCACGGCCCCACCAGGTGAGCTGGCGTGAAGCGGGGATGGAGACCTTCAGGGCTGGAACTGCCATTCCCAAGGCAGAAGATGGGTGGAGGAATCTTCTCTTGGAGGGCTGGAAGCTGATCTGCTCCTCCAGCAGCTCAGGTGGATGCAGAATAAATCCATCCTTAGAAACATGGATGTTAAAATGGTGGTGATGATGTTTTTCATGCAGACATAGAAGAATATTCCCAGGAGCAGATCTGCAAGGTGAGGAGCTGCAGGGCAGGATGACCATGGCGTGGAGGGTGCTGTGGGCTGGTGGGACATGGGCTTGGGTGGGATCTGACTCTTTGTCTTCTCCTTTTCCCCAGGACCTGGTGGTTTTCCTGGACAAACTGGTGAGGAACCTCCTGTGATGGGTCCCTCCTTCTTGGCAAGGTTTGGGTGTGCGTTCCCTCGGCTGTCCTTAGCCTCTTCCTTCCCACGCAGGGACAACTGAGCTCCCTGGTGACTTTGGGACATCTCAGCTTCTCGGTGACTGTGGTCCAAACCCCTCGGAGGGGCACCAAGCCCCATCTTTGTGTTCCCCATAGGTGGGATTTTAGGGGTGGGGATGTTCCTACAATCCATTGCTGGAGGGGGGAAAACACCAAGAAGGTCTCCCAGCTCCATGTCACCTTCTCCTGGACCTCGTGTCCTTGCTGAGGACAAGCAGACGGGCTGGTTTGGGATTTTGGCAAGGCAGTGAGATGCTCGTGGAGAAGGATGCTGGGCTGCATCCCCTCTACCCCCCACCTTAAACCCCAACTGTAGCATCTCCCGAGTGGCTGGGGTGGCCGGGGACCAACGCTGTCCCCTGTCACGGCTGGAATCTGGTGTCACCTTGGCATCCCCTCCGTTGGGTTTAGGCCCCGGGGAGGGGAGGGGGTTGGTCTCCGCACCTTTTAGGAGCGATGAAGAGGAGGAGGAGGAGAACAAAGCCCTTGAGGTTTGGGAAAGGCTCCTTGTGGAAGGAGCGAGGGTGGTTTGGTGCTGGTATCGGAGCAGGGATGGGATTTCGGGAGGGGACCAAGCTGGATGTCACGGGTTTATGATGGAATCTAAATCACTGTGATTTTTTTTCTGGGGGGGTGAGTGGTGGATGGGGGTGGAATTGGAGGAAAATAATAAGGAAAATGGATAAAAGGTGCCCATTGACTGACAAGAGGGTCAGCACCTTCTGTGCTTCAGGGTGAGGAGGGTGGATGGGATGAGAGGTCTTGGCATCCCAATGGATGGGACGTGGGTTTTCCCTCCTCCTTTGCCACCATCAGGACCCATCCTGCTCCTCTCCCCACCCTGGGGGGGCTCCTTCTAACCCCCCCCCCCCCCCAGACAACCCAATCTTTTGAGGGAAGATAAATGACTTCCATGAAGCATCACGAGTTGTTTGAGCTCCTCTGGGATGCAGAAGATGCAGGAACCATCACGGTGATGGGGATGCTGGGATGAAACCCAGCAGGACTTGGGGGGGACACACACCTTCCCCAGCCCCACATTGGAGGTGGGAGCTGTCGGGAACCCCCCCCAAGCCCTCTGCCCCCCAATTTGTGGGGGAATGGGGGGGTCCCAGATGCTGTTTCCCGCTGTCAGAGGGCAGGGAGCCAGCCCTGAGCCGTCTGCGCCGGGAGGGAATTTTAATTACATTTCTAAATATCAGCTAATTATGAACCGGCTGCTGCATCGTCAGGAGCGTGGGTTTTAATTGGATTTATTTGTAGGTGCCCGGAGGGGTCAGGAAAAAAGAACTGGAGGGAGGGAGTGGGGGGGTGAACAGTGAGCTCGACGTGGTGCGGGCAGGATCTGGCCAGCCCTGGGGGATGCTGCCAGCCCCTTCCCGGAGGGGCTGGGGATTTATTCGGCTGCAAGATGGTTATATTTATATTTTTTATATATATATTTATACTGAGCTATTCCCTCTGCTGTCACCGCGTGTGATGGCAGCCGGGGGGGGGGATACACACACCTTTATGGGTGATCTCAGGGGACGAGCAGCCTCCAGACGTGTTTTCTGGTTGATAACATCAAACCTCTTTCCTCTGGAGGGCCCAGGTACTTGAAATGATTAATTAAATTGCAGCAAATGACCCCAGGGGATCAGGTAGTGCTTGTTCCTGGGTGGGGGGTGGGAGGAGGGAAGGAAAAAATGAAAAAAGAAGAGAAAATATTGCTGTTTTCTGATCTCTTTGCTGCCTCGGAGGAAGGGAAAGGTCCTCTTTCACCTGCTGGTTGCTCCCGGGCGCTGCTTTTGGGGGGATTTTGAGGTGCTCCCTGGGGTTCGGCCGTGGGGGTGCACTGATGGCCCCCCCTCCCCGCAGGGCATCCCGCAGACAGTGCTGGTGGGTCACGACTGGGGCGGTGCCGTGGTCTGGAACATGGCCCTCTTCTACCCCGAGAGGGTGAGGTGGGTCCACACCACACGGGTGGCTCCTTGGGGACCTGTCCTGTGTGTCCCCCCCCCGCCCAGGTCCCTCCAGTCACCCTGGATCCTGCCCTCTCCATTCCCCCCCACCCTCCCTCCCGCTCACTCTGGGCACCCCAAATCAGGATGTGATGTTGACTCTGTGTGTGTGTCCCCCCCTGTGATGTCCCAGAGCCGTGGCCTCACTGAACACCCCGTATCGCCCTGCGGACCCCACCGTGGACATCGTGGAGAAGATGAAAACCTACCCCACCTTTGATTACCAGTTCTACTTCCAGGAGCCGGTGAGTCCAGGACCACACACATTTACCCTCCACTCTCTTTTTGGGGGGCGGGGAGGGGGCTTAAACCCCCCATCCTCACCCCAGAGTACGGGGACATGCCATGTTGGGGTCTCCAGCTCGTGGCTGAGCATCACCTGCCCCATAGTTGGCTTGTGGTCCCCCCTGCCAGACCTCCTTCCCACGCTGAATTCTGTAGTAAAACCACCCCCAGCCTCCAGCTGAGCTCCGGTGGGTGGGGGGTCCGTCCCTGGGGTGGGGGGGTCCCTGGGGAGGGTTGGCATCACCCACGGTGCTTCCTTTCCCCCCGTGCAGGGCGTCGCAGAAGCGGAGCTGGAGAAGGACATTGGCCGCACCCTGAAGGTCCTCATCCGCTCCACACGCTGGGAGGTAGGTGTGGGGCTGGGGGTGGGCCCTGGGGGGCGAGCAGAAGGCTTCACACCCCCACAGCCCAGCCTGATGAGTTCTTCTCCGAGCCCTGCTAGCCTCGTTGGGGCTCTGCTCTCCGGCCTGTGCCACCCTCTCCCCTTCCACCTTGCCTGTGCCTGGAGCCAGAAGCTTCAGGGGTGGCTTTGTGGTGGCCCACAGTGACCTTCAGGCATGTTCCACCCCACATCTGCCATCCTGTTGCTGCCCATCCTCAGCAGAGTCTGCATTCGGCCAGCCATCAGTAGGGACCAGAGTGAACACATCCCAATGGGCAGCTCCATGGGGCTCACCCCTCTCTAGGACTCGACGGTGACCCTGAGCAGGGATTGAGGAGACCTCTGGAAAGCTGTGCTGACCCCAGGGGGGGCCATCCCAGCCCGGGGAAGAGCAGATTTGCGGGGTGACTCTCTCGGCACAGCCTGGCAGAGGCTCCTGCCCTCCCAGCGCCGCGCTCCCTGAACCCCCGCAAATGTTCACGTCTGCCCTCGGGGTGAAAAACCTTCAGGGTTTAAAATAGCAGCGCCCCGGGAGCGCTCGGGAGGCCGTGCCCCGACAGCAACGTCCTGCTGCCAGCCCCGGGCTGCTCCTGCCCCCACGGCCCCGGGGCTGCACCGTCACTTCCTGCATCCCTGGGGATGCTGCGACGCTCCGGGCCGGCTCCTGGCTCTGTGTCTCAGAGCTGCATGGTTGATTCCTGCATCCCAAGGGATGCAGTGGTGCTCCGTGCCTGCTCCTGGCTCCACATTGTTGGTTCCTGCATCCCTGGGGATGCAGCGATGTCCTGTGCCTGGTCCTGGCTCCATGTTGTTGGTTCCTACATCCCTCAGGATGCAGTGATGCTCCATCCCTGCTCCCAACTCTGCATCCCAGGGCTGTGTGCTCAGTTCCTGCATCCCTCAGGATGCAGTGATGCTCTGTGCCTGGTCCTGGCTCTGCATCCCAGGGCTGCATGGTTGATTCCTGCATCCTTTGGGATGCAGTGAGGCTCCATCCCTGCTCCCAGCTCTGCATCCCAGGGCTGCATGGTCAGTTCCTGTATCCCTCGGGATGCAGTGATGCTCGATGCTGGCTCCCAGCGAGGAGGGGCCATGAGGAGCCCCAACTCTCCCCAGCAGCTACAGGGACCCCCCCGGGGATGGATTTTCCCCCCGGGGTGCGGTGCTGGACCCTGCCTGCCCTCCCTCCCCTCTCCCCACAGGACCGCCTGCCCTTCGCCCTCGACTTCCACGGGGTCCGGGAGCGAGGTAATGGGGGGCAGACCCCGCCGTGGGGTGGGGATGCTGTGGGGTGGGACACGGCAGCAATGCCACCCCTCTTCTTGCAGGGGGGCTGCTGGTGGGCTTCCCAGAAGACCCCCCCGCCAGCCAGATCCTGCACGGCCCCGAGCTGCAGTACTACATCCAGCGCTTCCAGAAATCCGGCTTCAGGTAGGGGCAGGAGCCCGGGGAGCTGGTGGGGGACACCCCCCACCCCCTGCAGAAGGGGGACCCCCAACTCCACCTTGGCCTTGCTTTATAACCCCAAAAAGGGGCAAGGCTGGTGGGTGGGGGGCTGAACCCCAGTATCTCCACCCCATTCCCTTCTCTCCCAGTGGCCCCTTGAACTGGTACCGCAACATGCGACCCAACTGGCGCTGGGCACTCTCGGCCAAGGACAGGAAGGTGGGGGGCTCATCCTGCCCTGGGGGGGTGTGTGTTTGTGTGTGTGTCAACCATTTGCACCCCCCAGCACCTTTTCCCCCTCCCCTTGTCACCCGTGTCCCCTGTGTAGATCATGGTGCCAGCACTGATGGTCACGGCTGGGAAGGACGTGGTGCTGCATCCCAGCATGAGCAAGGGCATGGAGGAGTGGGTAAGCTGGTGTGGCCCCATCCCACTCCCGCCCTGGGACATACTGGGACCAGTGTGCACCCAGGCCATCCCAGTTCCATCAGCTGCCACCATGGGAAAGGCCGGGGGGGCAGGTCCATCACGCCAAGATGGATTTGGACCAGATGTGGTCCCATCACTTGAAGGGGGGGACAGGCTGATGTGGGGGGGGGGGGGGGGGAGGAAGGGGCTGAGCCCTGGCACCACTTGTAGTGGGGAGGAGGGGCTTTGTTTTGGGGGTGTAGGTATTGGGGGGAGCCCCAAACCAGCCCCTCTTGTGCATCCTCCCATAGATCCCACGGCTGCGCCGGGAGCACCTGGAGGAATGTGGGCACTGGACACAGATGGAGAGGTATCGGGGCGGGGGGTGTCATCCACAGCATCCCCCCCACCTCGGAGACAGGCTCCCCCTTCTCCCGGAGTTGGGGGGGGCAAAGCCAGATCCCACCCCAACTCTCTGCCTTCCCCCCAGGCCGGCGGAGCTGAACAGGATCCTGGTGGGGTGGCTGGAGGGGCTTCCCCCTGACACCCCCCTGCCCAAGATCTCCAGGCTGTGAACGAAGCTGGTCCCGGTGCCTTCCCTCCTCCCCGGGATGATTGGGTTTACCTTTAGGCTTTGATTTTATTTTTTTTTTACCTTTAGGACTTGATTTTTGCCTTTCTAGGGCTCGATCTGTACTTTTTGAGGGGGCTGTGGGTGGAAGCGATGGGTGAGGAGGGTGGCACAGAGCATCCCCCCCCCCCCCCCAGGGCCCCCCCCCCCCCCCCCCAGCTTCGTGCTGCTAAAAGGGTCCTGGTGAGCTCTCAGGGGGTCCCAGGGGATGATTTGGGGCTGGAGCCATCCTCATGCCATGGGGCTGCCGCGTCGCCCCAACTTCAAGGGGGCTTCCCTCACTCAGGGTTTTGGCTACTGGGTCCTGGAGGGTGGCCACTGGAGCCGGGTGGTTGGTTTTGGTGTTGGGTGGAGGTTTTAATGCAGTAATAATAATTAATTCTGCCTCAGCAATCGCACAGAAATAAAGCACAAAGTGACCCGAGCCCCTCGCCTCTCCCCGTGGTCCTTGGGGTGCAGCAGCATCTCCCTGCCTCTTCCCCTCCTCCCTGTAGCCCATCCCCGTGGCGCCAGGGCTCAGCCCCTGCCTGTAGCCACCTTCCCCTCAGCTCCAGGCCCTTCTCCTGGCCCCAGCAGCCAGGCAGGATGGCGTAAGGATTTGGGCAAACACGCTTGGTATTTCCCTTCCCCCCCCAGCCCCCAATTCTCCCCAGCCCTCAACTATTTTCAGCTGGGGCTTTGTGGTTCGTCTGGCTGCATCCCTCCTCCCAGCCCTTCCCAGCTCTGCCAGCGGGAATGTTTAGCATCCGGATTCATCCCTAAAAAATAAATTTTAAAAAAATAAAATTAAAAAAAAAGGAGCTGCGCGGATTTGGGGCGGGGGGGGGGAGAGAGGGGAAAAAAACCAGCCCCTGGTTGGGCAGTGAGAGGTTTAAACCTGCTGCCTCCAGCCTGGGGTTATCTATAAATCTGGGGGGGGGGGGGGGGTTGCGCGCCTCGGGAGGGGGTTTGGGAGCTGCTTTGGGGGTCTGCTGCTGAAATGAAAATTCCAAGAGCATCATTCCCCGGGCAGCCGGGGGGGCCCCGCAGCCAAACACCCTCCCTGGACCCTGGAAAAGCAGGCAGCGCCTCCAAAGAGCCTCTGCCCTGGCACCAGCAGCTCCTTCTGGGGGTCTGAGAGGGGTCTGCAGCCTCCTGCACCCCCCTCCCTGCACCCCCAGCTCCGAGCAGGGGCCTCACCTTTGGGGGCATTTCCACCCAACTCTTGGGGGGGCTGCAAAGCTTTTGAGGGGGATGACCAGCCCTGTAGCAGCCCCCCCTGCAGATGCTGGGGGCGGTTTGGGTGGGGAAAGGGGGGGAGTTGGGGGGGCTGCAAGAGGGGAGATGGAGCTGAGCTGTGGGGAAGAA
>BJBW01018076.1:0-43349 GCA_004320125.1 Scolopax mira | reverse complement strand
TGAACTCTTGTGCAGCTGTGACTCAGCTCTCTAAACTATTTTTGCAGCACGTTTTTTCAGATGTCAAAATAAAGGATATTGCAGCCAGATCATTATTCCTAAGAAACGCAAAAGTTGCAGCTTGATCATATCGAAAATTACGTTCAATCAACAACTTCACTCTGGTTATACGCAACATTTTGTTTCTTCCACCAAAGAGAGGTGCTATAAAATTATAACATCAAACTACATGGAGGAAGAATGTACCAGCATTATTGGAAATTCTACAGATTGTTCTTTGGACATATTTAAGACATAAAAGTGCTCAAGACCTACCATAGGTTACAGCAAAACTGTGTCACCAATATATTCAATATATTTGGAAGTTCTTCACCCCACTCTCCTTGACACAGCAGTAATTTCCTTCACGCAAGACATTCTTTTAACTAGGAAAGTGAATTTCCATTTTTTTCTTGAGAAACAGGTGCAGGACAAAGATGCAAGTGTCTTCATTTAATTACCATTTCAGATTTTTCCAAAGAGAAATCAAATCTTGCTTTGTCCCCAGATAATGTGCAGAAAAGCAGAGACAAAAGGAAGGGGAATCAGAAGGAGAAAAGCTAAAGGGAATACTTTATCCCTCTCTACAACTACCTGAAAGGAGGCTGTAGAGAGGTGGGGGTTGGTCTCTTCTCCCAGGTCACAGATGATAGGACAAGGGAAAATGGCTTCAAGTTGTGCCAGGGGAGGTTCAGATTTGATATTGGGAAGTATTTCTTTACTGAAAGGGTTGTCAGGCATTGGAATGAGCTACCCAGGGAGGTGGTTGAGGCACCATCTCTGGAGGTATTCAAGAGATGAAGTTGACATGGTGCTCGGGGATATGGATCAGTAGTGGATTGGTGTTGTTTTGGGTGTGGTGTGGGGTTTGTGTGTTGTTTTTTTTTTTTCATTGGTTGGACTATATTATCTTAAAATGTCCCTTCCAACCTAGGTGATTCTGTGATTCTGAGCCTGTAGCTTATGGGAAATGAAAGCCTAGTGAACTATTGGCACTAAGCAGACTCTGGAGTAAACTCTCCCTACTCTTCCTGCAAATAGTCCACACTGCGGATGAATCTTGAGGTTTGTTGGTCAGAGATGTGATAGAAGAGTGCAGAGATGTCTGAAAAGTAGATGTTCAAGTTTACAACAATTACTTTTTGCAGCATGACAATACCCACACAAGACATCTAGAAAGAAAGACAAGTTATCCAGCAGCTTCAGACTGGGCCTTCAATTAACTATGTCTATGTTTGGTGGAGTTTTTCTCCTGCCTTGAGGCTTTTGCTGACACCAAAATCTCAGTGCTATTAGATGCCTGGTTTGCATGGCTTCTGACTGTACCTGTTCTTGCAAAATGCTCATTTTTCAGAGAGCTTGGCAGCCTCAGTAGCTGGGTACAGTCACACTGGCATGCTCTGACAGGCAGTATAGGTGCCACAAAAAACAGGAGTTAATTCTGTCTCTCTCTCTGGCTTAACATAACAGATCATAAGCACCATTTCAACCCAGGGTTGCAGTGCAAACGCAAGTGAAAGACAAACACTGGCCAGCAGCTACAGCTGTGGAGGACTGGCTTCTGGACAGGGCTCTGTCACCTGCACCTGCAAACCAAGTATTTAAGATGAGGAAGTAGAAGTTTAGTGTTTTGAAGCTGGATGAGATTTGAGCCTTCAGGTACCATATGTATCACTCAGGTCTTTTCCTTTTCTGCGTGCAGCAAAAATCCTTCTCTGCAGTTTCAAATCTTCACGTGCCTTTCTCCTCCATGCCTGTATTGCTATCTTTTTTCCTGTCATACAAGCTTCTTGTCTCCATGAAGAACTGCTCTTCTTGCTGCCCTTTTGTTCTCTTCTGATGCCTCTGTTTAAGCTTGGAGGCTCATGAAAGAGAAACACCTTCACTCCTTTCCTACCAACACATCTCAGCTGTGTAGTTTGCCAGCAGAGAAGTGCAGCCTCTATCCTGCTTCTGGCTAAATTTTATTGCTCCCAGCTATATCTTTTTATTATAAATTTTTCCAAAGCAGCACTCTTGTCTCTTATAAAGTGGTAGTATGCTTATGACACCAAAGATTTTATAATGCTCCAGATAAAACTTGCATATGAGAACCTTAAAAGTGGAATATTAAAGTACTTTCAAGTCAAGAAGAAATAGAATCAAAGAGAAAGAAGAAAAAGAAGAGAGAAATTACTAAAAGTAGAAAATACTACAGTGTACCTGCATGCAAAGTCTTATATAATGGTGATATTTGTTTTGTTGGCTTCTCAGAGGTTACAGTGATGCCCAGCCACTTTCTGCACTACTCAGAAGTCACTCTGCCAAGGCATCTGATGGGGCACCTGCTTTGGTCATTCCTTAGCCCTGGCTAGCTGGCGCTGTACACCACATAACCTCTACACAAAGCAACACCTGCAGACAGATTTCATCCAGCATACCTGCTTTTGTTGACTGAGCATAACACAGCCACCCTGGTACTGGTGGACATGGCTCCAGCGCCAGAACTGGGTTCAGCAAGGCTCTGCTGGGACTGAGGCACCTCTCCACCTGGGGAGGCACCCCTTGTAGTGACTGTCAGGTTTGGGTAAGACCCAGTTCTGTTCCACCCTGTACCACTATGGGGTACAAGCATATATTTCCAGGTTCCTTCCTGATGTGTCTGTCTCTAGACAGAGATAATATGAACAAGCAATAATAATGCCATGCAGAGTTACAAAACTCTGTATAAATTGTATAAACAATCCATTATCTAACAGTACTTAATTAGCCTCAAGTACCTTAACCCATTTTGTAGACCTTCTCTGGTATAACAAACTGCTGCTGGCAGGTGCAATAAGTCCTTTTGGTTTGGTATCTTCATAGCATCAGTGCTCATGCTGGAGACAAATTACCCCAGCGATTTCACTCTTTTATGTGTTGTTTTGTTTTCTTTTTTCCTTTTTTCCACCCTAATTCTCTTTTAACCCTATACTGAGGCCATAGGAGCAGTTTGAGTTAGACCTTTTTTTCAAGGCACTTTTCAGAGCAGGGCAAGTGCAGGGGCACACACAGCAAGAAGTGAGGAAGAAAATCTCAGCTGCAGTATCATCTAGGACCAGAAGAAGTGAAGCAACTCAGGAAAGCCTGCAGTCATCAAGGGAAAGTTAAGCAAGGTCATAAGGAAGCACTTTGGAATCATGGGCAGAGAGCAGAAAATGAGGTTTTAAGGTGCAGTGTGTAAATGGGGAAATTACGTATTTAGTTCCTTTCAACTTTTGCACCCAGGCAAAGAGAAAGTGAGATAATTTGTCCATTTTAAAAAGCTAAGTAACCTTCCCTCACCTTGTGCCAAATTGCCACTTTTCCTGTTAAAGTCAATGATGCTCTGCAGACAGCTTCAGCTTTTTCACATTTAGAAGGTAGCTTTAATAAGGGGGAGCTCAGAAAAGGCAAGCAACATAAAAGGTTTCTCATGCAAATCCAGTTTCACCTGAGACTCAGCAGAGAAACATCTATGCTTGATGCCATGATGGGCTTTTCTACTTTCTCTGAATCCTGGGTAGAAATGAATGAGCATGAAAGAAAAATTCACCTGCTGCCCTCTGTACACAATCCTGAAAGCAGAGTCTAAAGGCAGTTTCCTTCTTTTTCCCAACCTATGTCCTACTTAGATAACAAATCCATCCAGAAAAGCATAGCTGTCTTTCTCTACACCTTGGGGAAAAATGTTACAGCAACACTAGGATTTCCACATTAGATTAAATAATTTTTCAGAAGTTTAAATATTACCTCTCTAACACAGCATCAAGTCCCTTGCTATTGGTAACAAATTTATTCAATCATATTTAAACCCAGATTATGCTTCAAGTATACCTTTGTTTAAAGCACATCAGAATTAAAAATAAAAAACAACAAAAAAAAAACCACCCCCAAACCCCAGATGCACAACTGCAAAACTTTAAATAAGAAAACAGAAAAGCTACTAGTTACTGAACTTCCCTGGAACTCAACCATCTGAGAAAAAGACCAACAGAGTGTATCTTGACAACTAATATGTGCTCAGTTTTTGGAGGTTTTGCACAGTCTTGCCCCCAACTCCCTCCCAAATACTGGAAGGATGACAGGATTTTCAAGACCCATAGTAGTTTCAGAAACTGTTTGTTAAACGTTACTTTTTGCCATTTCTATCAAAACTTTTTCTGCCTAGCTTATGAATTTACATAAGTTTTTAGCATACACAATTTTTCATGGAAAGAAATCAGAGCTTAAATATACAGCCTGTGAAGGAATAGTTCTCTTTCTTTGCCTGAAACATGTAATTCCTGAAGTTTTGTATTAAAAGAGATCAACAACCACTTCCCTTTACCTCTCTATTCAACTTGTGATATTACTGAGCTCTGTCATAACCCCTCTGTTATTTTTATTTCCAGGCTTAGGAGACCTGGTTTACACTGTTGCTCTTCACCAATAAGCGGTTATAAATCTCCAATCATCCCTCCTCCATTCCTTTCTTTTTTCAAGAAATGAAGACCTGAAATGCACATCAAGGAAGTTTCAAGAAGCAGCACCTGAAATTCCCATGAAGTTCAGGCTGTGCCTTCAACAAAGATTTACACAGTGGCGCAACGATCTTTCTGGTTTTGTTCTTTCCTTTGTAATTTCATTTACCCCAAGTTACTTGTGCACAGGCTCTGCCTCCCTGTCACATTTGCCAGCTCTTCAGGCAATTTTCTAGTCAACCAGGGATCTCCCTCCTAACCCACCTGCTCGAGGCCCCTGTACACCAAGCAAAGACTGCACAAAACAATAACGCATTTTTTCTCTCATTTGTATGTTGCATCTTTTTTCCACTTCAGTTGCTTTCTAGGTCTCATGTTTATCTCTTCTGTAAGGGCATCACATTACAGTTCTTTTATATTAGCAAAATAAATCTTTAAAAAGGCATAATACTTGTCACTGAATTTTTTTTTCCAATTATCCTCCTCCATCATCCTATGCCTGCCAGTCACGGGTGGTGTTTAGGATCTGTGTTTTGAACTGTGATCAAAGGCATGTCTGAACTAGAGCCAGGACTCCATGAAGAAGGAGCTTGTGTACACACTGGGTTTATGCTGCTTAATCTGAACCAATTTAAAAATGAACAGTTAAAGAGCCACAGACTCCAGGGGGACATAGTTTATATTTGCAAATGTGCTTTAGGCCAGAAGAGCTTATTCTCTCCTATAAAAGCTACTATATTACCTGTAGTATAACTGTATCCATAGCCAGTGTTAAGTCTGTCAAAGTTCTAATAAATAAAAAGATCATGCTTAGGCCCACCATCATTGGATTGTTTTTATAGCCCTGAAGGTGGTTTATTAAATTACAACAAGCTAGCATTCAACAGTGATTACCTAGCGTGACTGAAAAGCTCCCATAGTGCTCACAGAGATGCAAGATATCAACCTGAAGTCATGAACATGTCATGGAGAGAGTCATAATAGTCCTACTTTACTGTTCTACATGACAGTCGGAAAAGACACCTGCCTTCCTTAGGCATGAGAGAAAAGCTTAGTAAAGAGAATATAAAGCTCTTTTTGGTTGCTGTTTACTTCTTGGTGACTGTCATGGGCACATTGCAGGGCCATGGTGCCAAATGCAAGGTGCTGTCTATGCAAGTTGTATGAGCCCAGGTGAACAAATGAAACTTCCCCCCCCCCACCCCCCACCCCCAGGTGCCTAATTCTATTAATTTCAAAGTCTTGTGCTTTTATTTCTGCCCAACAATTCATTATTCAGTTCCTCTCTACAAAAGAACACACACTGTACACTGCATACATGCTCCTCTATTTTCCAGGCTACTGAGATAAATGCCTAACAAATGTGTGTAAAATATGACCCCTTCACTTTCGCCAGCAAGCTGCAATTGGTGGTGTCTGTCACCATCCCAGCTAACTGAATTCTTACTGGGGTTACCTGCATTTTTGTTGTTGTGTTTACTACTGCTCTCTTTTTGTTTGTCTTAGTATCTACTTTGATCTACTATATTGTTACAATTCCAGTAGTCTTAGAACCACATATGTTCTGAAGAGTAATTTGAAAAAAAATAAATTAAAAAAGTTCCTTTGTTTGCCTCAGAATGAAATAGCAGTGAGAAGAAATACTTATCCTGAAATCTGATAGACACAACAGAAATAAAAAACTGAGGCTGATACAACATTTTCAGTAGAATATTTCTATATCAAAAAATTGTCAATTTGTTAAAAAAAATAATAAAATTTGCCCCAAACTTGAGTTGCTGTCAAAAATTTTGTTTAGAAAATAAATCTGACCTTATCTGTAATGGAATGTCCTGTTTTTTTATCTTGTAATTATTGTTGCTTTTTATCTTGTAATTAATGTTGTAACCTAATATATCAAATAGAATACAAATTATCAATTAAAATACAGTTGCCTCTGAGCAATCCAAAACACAATTATCATTTCAATTACTGAAATACCATCTGTAATATGCATCATCAATGAATGTTACTGTAATATACAAATAGTATGAAATAATTCAAAACATAATTAGAACCCGGAAGCAAAACACATCAAAATAATAAAACTAAGTACAGTGAAAACAAGAAGTCCAATCAAGATGAACTATTCCAACTGTCCAGAAGCAAATTCTGATAGAAATATTTTAAGCAATATGTTGAAAAGTGACTTCAGAAAGTGCTCAAAAGAGATTCCGAGGGAAAAGAAATTGCAAGATTATTAGTATTTCTGTAGATTGGATATTCTGGCTTCTGATTCACAGTGTCAATAAGCAAGTGGAATAGACTTGCACTAGAATGAATGTAGGTTCATACAAAACCCAATAGATTCATATCTCAGTTTCTGTCACAATAAATAACATAATGACAACACTTCTTTTGAAGCAGTACCTATTTTTTAAAAAAAATGGAAGACTGGATCTGTCTTTTTAAATGACACTTACTGATTTGGAAACTATGCAGTAACTCATCCTATTCATTTTAATGTATATGCACAGCATTTACTAGCCAAAAATAGACCCAGAATGCTGAGATGATTTAAAACTTACTTTCACTTGTGTTAAGCACTTTGTTCAAAATTGTTTTCTTTCTAAACAACTATCTCTTACTCTTTTCAAAAGCAAGAACGTTCTCATTAAATCTGTCTGCACTAATTTTAACCCTTTTGCTCATACGCATACAGTAAAAGGGAACTGCACACAGAGCAGTGATATGTAGTAGAAATGTCAGGGCAAACCACAATGTCCTGTGAAACAAAGCACCAAGTCAAGTCCCAGATGCTTTTTACTGCCTGAAGGATGAAGTGAAGCACTAGCCTTGTAGATATATTTTGAGTATATGTAGATTTAAAAGCAGAGAATTCTTTTTTATTTTTACATCTTAATGTGCTGCCTGAATGTCAACTGCTATATTACAAATACCACAAGTATCATTTTATCTCGTTTAATTGGATATTCTCTATAATGCAGAATGGTTCAATCAATCTGAGACATCATCTGCGAAACAGCAAAAAGCCCATGATACTTCACAGATGGGGAAAAAAAAAGATAGCTTGGGATTCGTCTGAATGTGTCTGCCGCCATGGCACAGACAGCAACAATTTTCAGCACAGCAACTAAGCTTAATTTAACTTTGCCTTTTTCATCCTGTTCCAGGGGACTGGTTTGCCATCAGTTCTCTCTCACTGCTCCAACACCAGGCCAGCCCCGGCCAAGCTCTGTGGAGAACCCGCAAGCAACAGGTCGAATAGATGCTTCTGCCTTCACCCAGCCTGTGACCCAGTTACAGCGTCTTTTACAGGCTTGCCATCAATATGCTCTCTGAGTGCAGATAGTTTTTTTAACCATGAACTGACTTCCTCTCTGATGACAATTTTAATTGGACCCTATACAGCCAACATCTTCAGGGGCAAGACCTAGGAAAACAAAAGTTGCTGTTTCTCCTCCCTCGCCCAAATGGGAAAAATCATCTTATATTTCACATCACAGCAAAGTATATTACTTGGATAAAATAATTTTAAAGTAAACATTTTAAAGTCAACATCTGACTGAACAGGTCACACATACTGGGTCAAATCCAAAGCCTAGGAGGGCTTTTGCCCTCTGAAACGACTATCCATGGTGGCACACAGGCAGCTCCTACAGCCCAGGACTCACGGGCACATCCCAGGCTCCATCACCTCAATGTTCAGGGTTTGATGCTGGAACCCAGCTGTAGGAAAGTCCAGAAGCCTCCCACCCCCTCCTGGGGAAGGGGCTTTTGCACAGGCTGGCAGGAAGTGCTGTGGTACGCTCTAGCAGAGCCTGTACGAGCATCACTTTGCAAGGAAGAAGCACCAGAGTCCACAGCCCCACTTGCTGAAACTCCTAAGTCTGTCATCGCCAATCCTATGGAAAAGACATGTTAACAAGGGCCAGTTGTATCAGAAATTTTGAGACCTGTGAACTATTTGTCTTTCTTTCACATATCATTAATTTCCAGCACAATCTCTTTTGGCAAGTAATGCTGTTGATTGTAATAAAGCCTATGGTGCCAAGCTTTCAAAATGGTCATAAAGTGAGGGTGATCCCCAGAGGAGATGGCAGCTGTAGTGTGCAGCAGATGCCAGTGAAAATCTGTGTTCGTCTGCCACCTCATCTTTCTGGCAAGACTCCAGGCAATTAACAATAACAAGACGGTATTGAAAAGAATATATAACCCTGTCATGGTCGTGGTCATACATACATTCCTCATAGGGACCCAATTGATTGTTCTGTGCTGATCTGGATTGAACAAAGCACAGGTTTTGCTTATTTCAATTCTGTGGTAGACGGTATTTCTGATGGAAGACCAATAAACTCTGAAGGACAACAGTAATCACATAACAATTTTCTGAATTTGGAGGATTAGTACATAGAGGTGGAAAGAAATGCTCTGCTGATTAATATAATTTTAAGTCCTTGAGCGCTCTTACAGCAGAATCAGAAGAAATGGTAGGAGGCTATAAAAATGCAGTAACTAAATTGTAGGATCTGAGGTCTGTAACATACAGATTCATTTTTGTAAAAGGCAGATCATGCTCTAACTCATTTACTGAATAACAGCTTTGTGCAAGTGCAAGGACCACTGTTTTTTTATGTGTAAATAGTTCTCTGATACATTAGCAATTCAGAAAAACATGTAAATTATGTAAGACAGGCCTTAAGCTATATTTTATACGCTACGTAAAACACTGGATGCTAGTTGGATGTTCCTAAAGGTTAAGAGGAGGCAAAGAAGATACAAGTTTGTTGAATTCTCCTAAACTGGCTCGATTATAAAAGAACCTATAAAAAGAAACATGTGCCTAAATTTAGCTCCTGTGACTGATGTCCTCTCAGTGAAAGGACTTTCACAAATACTCTTTCATAAAACTTCCTTTCTTCACTCATCTCTCTGACACTCATTGTCTCATTACTGTTCGTTCATTCTCAAAACCATGAATAGAAAGTAAAAAAAAAATTAAAAAAATCATAATACATATGTATCAAATATTGCAAATATTTGAAAGTGTATTTATAAGTATTGCAAATATATTTAAAGTTATATTTATAAGAACATTGCAATCTGAGAATTATATTGAATTTGTTCTGAATATCACAGGAGTTCTAAGGATCCAAACCAACCAGATAGTTATGGGTGAAGGACTGTTTCTGTTCACAGATAACATTTTTCCCAGATTCAAGAACATCTAGTCCAACAGATGTGTAAGACACAATCTTCATGGACAGCTTCTAAACTAAGATTTCCCCACCAAAATTGCCTATGCAATCCTGAAACTTGTTAATAGTGTTTCTGAGAAAACCTTAACATGTTATTGACTGGGACTATCTTTGAGTAATACACAGCATCTGAATAATTAAAGATGACCACGTACTCTGCTCCTATGATTGTTTACCGTCCACAAAGAGAAAACTCAAATTCAGGAGCAGCAGTGTGTTGAGAAACCAAAAGAATAGTAAAGTCCATTAGTAAGGCACTTAAACCTAAAAATGGGTAGCCTAGTCAATGAAAAAAAAACAACCAAGCAACCAACGAAAAAGTAACATCAGAGCCTTCCAAATGCAAAATCCCTTTTTTTAAACAAAACAAACAAACAAAAAACCCAAACAAAACCAAAATAACCACAAACAAACAAACAAGCAAGAAATAAACCCTAACAAACCAACCAACCAAAAAACCCCAACAAACCAGCCAAGAAACCAACAACATAAAATGAACTAGCCCATCTACCTCATTCATTCCATGGATGAATGCCTGCTTAGATGTAACTACATAAATCAGTTTAATATACTCCCTGAAAGAGCAATGTTTACCTCTTTACCTAAGCCTCAGAATCAAAATGGCACCAAAAATCATGAGTCTAACTGGGATCATCTCTTCCTTTAGCTTAGAACACAAACCAAAATCACAAAAAGGCTGGATTTAGAGACACTGTTCTTGTTACATTTTGAGGAGGAGTTATCCACCAACCAGAAGCATTTTTCTTCATTTACAAAGCAATATAAGCCTGCTCACAGAAGACTATTAATGGATCAGAGCACTCATAATTACAATTGCACAAACATCAATCTGGAAATAGATTTCCAAAGATGATTTTAATGCCTCAATCAATAAAGCATATTATATGCCTATAAGCAAAAGAAGTAGATGAGTTAGAATTGGAGTGGATGAATGTTTGTGAGAAAATTAACATTAGATAAGAACATAATCTGTTAGAGAGTATTTCTTCTCATTTCCTAATGTTGTTCATGACATTTTCAGTCTTTTTATGTGACATTTCTGCTTGTTGCAAATTGGGCATGGTCTTCATTTTATGGCTATTGTCAGTATCTCCTTCAAGCCACAGCAAAGAAACAATTGTTACGCTCTCTGCCTTTTTCAAAAAAGGGCTAGGGTTTGGGTTTGCTCCTGTCTTTGCAGCTGTCAAACTTACTCTTCTCATAATGCATTTCTTCAATTATGGGTCTCCACCTGGACTATTAAAAAGTCAATCTAAATCAATCAAGAAAAAGAAAATTTAATCATCATCAATATTAAGCCTTTCTTTATTTTTCTTCTCAGCTTTTCCAGTTAACAATCCATTTTATGGGTAAATAGTCCAGAGCCCAAATATTAGACCAAATAAAATGACGGTTTATAAGTTCTAAAACTTGCTGTCAAAATGTGCTCAAGCTCACTTGGTGCTCTTATGAGTTCCATGACTGTTTTTTCCTCCTTAAAATTTAATGGTATATGTCAAAATACCACTTGTCAAAATGTTTCATGGATTATTTTAAATTAAAAAAAGACAAATTCAATTATTGTTCTCCCTGACACTAAATTCAAATTCACATTCAGTGAATACAAAGATCATAAATGTTCTTAATTCATGCAACATGATGATTCCCTGACTGCTTTCTGATTTATACAAGTGGAATACACTATAAATGTATGAAACAAAGTTCTTTTATCCCTCTCATATTGCACTACACTACAGCTCATCTCTTCTCCTTAATTTGAACACGAAAATTGTTATTTATGATGCATAAAGTCTACTGTTCACTCTTTCTAAAGAAATGAACATGTATTCTCTATAAAAACATGACAATAAAGATGCACTTTTGACAGCTGCAAATCCCAAGTCTCAGTAAAAAGCCTATGCACTAGGTTTTGTCACCTGTATAAGAAATATTTTGACCTGACTATAATCCCATCTATCTGAAACATCGGGAAAGGGAAACATCTGACAACCTGTATAAGGTCAATCTTTCAGCCAATTTTTCAGAAACTAGGTTGTGGTAATTCACAACAGTCACTTCTTTTTTGAACGATTCCTGTTCAGCTTGCAGTCACTGGGAATGACCTGCTATCCGCTTTCTTGCGGGTGCATTCCCAGACCTCAGTGGTATTCTGGTACTGCTTGCAAGCTGCTGGCTGACCAAACATGTTGTCAAGCTTTCAGCTGACTTTGTAATTTAAAATAAAGTTCTTGACAGGACCCTGTACACACAAGACAAACCAGCCCTTCAGATCACACTGATCCTATTCTTCATTACAAAAGCAAAAAAAGCAATCTTTTACTTACCCACATTTCACGTGAAATAAAAATACCACTCTACGATGGCAGAGACATCTCAAAAGAATACAATTTCAGACCACTGTTACTAACTTTAATGCTAACTTTGCTCTGAAAGTTAAACTTTTCTAAAGATGTTACATAACATGAATAATTCAGTAATTGAAATTATTTTTAACTACGTTTACCTTTATTTGAACTACTGAGGTATTGAATTTAATGCTGTCACCTTTAAATGACTTGTTACATTAATAAGATAAATTTTAAAAAGTCTTTCCAAAACTTTTCCCTGATTAAGAGGTTCTTCATAACCTATTTCTTTCAGATACAGCGAAACACCTCTGGAGTGCTGACAGCATCACCCAGCCCTAATTCCAGCAGAACTGGCTTGCTTTCTCCAAGCTGGGGACAAGTCCAATAAAATACAGATGGACTGTGGCCATACAGCTAAATAAAACCAGGCAGTGAGCGCACACTCCCAGCACCAGTATCGCGGCTCAGCCAGCCACCCATGGGCAACTCAAGACAGCATAATTACAATCATAGATGGCATGAAAGGAGGAAAGGCAAGTACTCTATGGATCTGCCCTCCTGCCCCCTACATGCAGTCTGGGAACACCCCACCCCAGCACACCAGTACACTTTTGAATTGAATATCGAACCTTAGTAGAGCCAACTGGGGTTTTTTTTTAGCAGATTGTTTTCTATGGCTTTTTTGCACTTTGATTAAAAGCAGCTGTCTCTTGCCAGTCCATCAGCCTCCCCACCACCCTCTAAAATCTGCAGAGACTGAGGTTCTCTGCCTGTAAGTCCTTCTCCCAGTCTCACACCTCCTTTGGACATCAAAAGTTTCATTCTAAAATGCTTTTATTTTGGCAATTTCAGAATGAAACCAGAGTTCCCATTTCAGGGAAAACATCAAGATTCCATCTGATGTACAATATTTTCACTGGGGAATTTCCACTAAGAAAAGAAATGCCACGTTCCTTGTCTCTAATACACATAGATAATAGGATATAAAATAATCCAGCTGAGTACTGAGAGAAATCAGAGGAACAGAAAGATGAGTACTAAAGTTACATTTCACTGAACTGTAATGAGAGAGAGATTTTCTGCTTTTAACGCATGACTTGTTTTCTCCCCCCTCTAGTCTGTTAGTTCACTTTCTTTTTTGATTTAAAAAAAAAGTATTTCCCAATATGATTCTGAATATGCATGAAAAGGCAGACCAGAACTAGGAAAAAGAAAAATAATGTTTAAAGTATGAGAGAATCATAGGCAAATTGTTAACTATAAAGTCACCTAGATGTTATCTAGTGATATCCTATCACAATTACTATGGACAGGCTTTATCTAGTTCTCCAAGTCTATTTTAAGCTAGCATTATGATGAGATTAGTTCGCATGCAATATCCTTAAAAAAAACATAATCAGGATCATAAAACTTTTCCTTTCTGCATATAAAAGTCCCTCTAACTGATTCTTTTAAAATCCTGTATTCTCTGAGAACATTGTTAGAAGCTGTAAAAACTCACCTTTTTCTTAGATGAGCATGCTTCTTAAAGGCAACTTTCTATGTTTGGAAATTCACTGTAAAGGTTGCCATGGTGATTAATTTTAAAAGTGAAATTCTCCCCTTTTAAAGTTTTTTCTTTAAAGAAGAAATGCTCCGTACTAAGGCCCAGTACTAAGGCGAATGGGAATGAAAATCCCATCGTAATCTTGAAGATAACAGACGTAGCCTCTGCGTAAGTGACACTTCAGCAACAGGGACACTTTCATAAAAATATTGAAAATGTCTATTTTTACCTAAAAATGAAAGAAAAAGGTATTCGTGGAAGAAAGAATTGACTGACAAAAGCAATATCTTCTAGTGGTCAGACTGCAGCCAGCAGGCCAGTGAAAGGAAGCAGGAAAAATAAAGAGGGAATGGTAGTGGTACCTGGAGCTCAGCAGAAAAAACAGCACAATCAGCTGAGATAGCGTCATCACATGGCAAAAGAGAGAAAGGTACTGCATGCCCAAAGAGAGAGTCTAGAAGCCAAAGATCATTAATGAACAACTCTTTACCTACAGCACCTTCATTTTTCTTTCCACAGCTCAAGACGCAGTTTCACATGGATGTTTCCATCTATTGACTTCTCCTCTGCCCATTGCTGCACAGAGCTACATTAAACCTTGGCTTTCCACACAGCTGTGCTGGCTGCCAGGGAGCAGACAAATGCACAGCTCTGTTCCTTCAGTGAGAGAAGTAAAAGTACCATTTCTTCTCTAAAAACCATACAGTGTTCTATATTACATCATGCAACTTGTCACTGCAGAAATAATAGCAAGTGTTTTGCCAGTTCAATACTCAGGCAATTTATGACTTCCTTATTCACATAAGGATAACAGTACTGAGAGACAGCTACATTATTCATTATGTGTTTAATATTTTATCTCTCTAGACAGAAGTATCTGTACAAGCACAATTAAAGTGTCTGACGTAGACAGAGTTGATTTTAATACAATCAATCAAACTTGTTTCAGAGACCTGCTTGACCTTAAAGAGAAGGAAAAGCATGCTGGGACTCATGTGGAGCAGTGTCTGGGTGTCATTCATTTTACCTTGAATGACTACGAAAGAAAGACTCTCTACTTGATCTACTACCACAGTCATGATAACTGTAAGATGTTCTAAATTATATCAAATTATTTTAAGCTAAACAGACACGGTCATGATGACAAAGAAAGAAATCACCTTTCTAAAATGGCAGAACACACAAATAATTACAACCGCTGCTCAGTCATTACCATGAAGTTTAATAAATCCATATGCTTTGTATTTTCCCATTAGGGCTTCTAGGGAAAAAAAAACCAACAACTTACCTGCATGGCATCAGTTACAGGTATGAACACAATGACATTGGGTAGGAAATAGTCATCATCTTGTTCCCCGGCTCTCAGAGAAGCAATACTGTTCCTAAATTACTGTTTGCCATGTCTTTTTACCTCTTCTCATGGGGACAATCTCACCTATCAGCAACTCCCTGCTCCCTGAAGAAAGTCCAGTTTGGTTTCAATATACAAGAAGTCCCAGACAACTATATTTTGCAGCACACAGAATTTAAGCAATGAAAAATATATTCGCTGAATGAGGAGAAAAAGTGGAATTCAACATGCAAACAGCTAAATTGGTACAAGCATCTCAAGGTTGTTATCTATGTCATTAATAGGCAAGTTCATTCTTTTACACCATAAGTTTTATAGAGAAAGTAAATACATGAAATTGAAATTATTATCAATATTCCATCTTGAATAAGGGTCTTTTTAAAAACTATGGGCTTTTAAAATCTCATTAGAGATTGATACTTTCCAGTGTTCCTCTACTTTTTTTTGGAAATAAACCCAGGAGTCTTCAAGATTATTTAAGACAGTTAAAAACCACCATTTACTATGTCAGTACTGGGAGAGGTGGCAGGGATGAGATTGGACATAACAAGAAGAACCTCATTCCTAGTGTTATCTTCCTTCTCTGATTTTCATCTAAGAGATTTTGATCCTAGCCTCAAAATCATGTACACATCTTTCAAGTCAGTGAAAAAATAGAAATAAAAAAAATACACAAACATTGTCAAGAAGTTGTATCTGGGGTGCACAGTCACAAAACAGAAGTAAAACTACAGATTTAACAGAACAAAATTAAATTCTGCAAAGCTCCAGAAATAAAAAGGTTGAGAGCTGTGAAAACCAGCCAGGTATCTGAAATATTAATTCAATCAAACTGCAGGAGGCGGCACATTCTCAGAAGTTGCTTGTCTGAAAAAAAACATTGCTCCATTTTCTTCTTGGTGAGGATTATATTGTCCCAGGAAGCTCCAGAGAAGGTTTTCAGAGATATCATCAGCAACCACATGCTGCCACCATCCTATACTTTTAAACTCATCCCCTTGCTAGGCTCAGAACTTGTGGAACTGAGAAAGAAATGCCAAAAGGGAGACAAGGACTTCAGCCACTACTCAGATCTGCTACTCATAGCCAAAGACTAACTTCTGTGTTCTTCATTTATCTTCATTTAAACATACAAATGTACTTACCAGACTTGAAAAGCACCACATGTCACCAAAGAGACTGAGGTGAGATGGTGAGGGGCATTACACATTGCTAATACTCCTCTATAACCATTTTCAGTGCTCTAAAAACCCATTCATTCCTTGCTTGCTGCTTCCAAATGCAAAGGTCAAACTCCATCTGGGAGCAGAGAAGTTGCTGGAAACCTCCACGCAGTACCTTCAGAACAAAGCTGAGAATGGCCAGAGCTAAACTGCTCCATGATATATCTTTGAAAGCTGAGACTAATTTTGTGTTCAGGAGTAAGCTAAGCTAACTAAGAACAGTAGTGAAGCATCGTTTATGTGCTTTCTCCCTTTTTTCTTTCCTTTTATCTTTCTATGTTTCTTTTCCTTTGACTAGCTTTTTTTCTTAGGCTATGGCTTGTTTCTCATTTCCTCAGCTTCATCTTAAGTAGAGTGTTTGTGAATTGCTTTGGAAACACCACTGCTTAAAAGGGATATAAGCAAAGTGGGAACTAGTCCAAATACTGGTCAATAAGCCTGTTACAGACACTTTATTTGAAAGACAATGGCATGTTGTCAACAGGTATCAGATGATGCACAAATTCAAAAATCACAACTTGCAGACAAAGCACTTTGAAGTGGTTTGGTGGACCAGCAAGCTGCATTAGCCGGCAGGGAAGGAGAACAAAAGTGAGAGAGTTATCAGGCCTTACCTGCTGGCCTGGGACTCCCATATGTCTTGGAACTAACACCAAAAGACACCAGAACAAAAAGAGGAATCTATTTCACAGTCACTTACACAGGGGTGTGAACCTGTTGCACGTTGAAAGGACGCTGACCTGTTTAAGCTTTATCATGCAACAGAATAAGCACGTTAAAAATGAACAAACACATTCTGTGTAATGTTCCGTTATTTTTAATTTGTACTGGGTTTTACAAATAATAACACCCAGAAAACTTTAATTTAGAACCTAATCTAACAGGCACTGTTGCCTTTAAACATGCAAAGGCACACGGAGGGAATATTTGAAGATTAGAAAAGCAATTAAGTGTCTGTTATCTCTCTGCTTTTGAAAGTAGATGAAAACTGAGTGTTGGCCTTGAACAAGCAGGCAATACATGAACATACTGTGAAGGATGCTGGCATGACACTGGCATGTGAAAGAGCATGATCCCATAAATGTTGCCTGGACTTGGAAGCACGCTTTTCATGTAAGACAAGGCTAAATGGACCAAATAAACGAAAAGAAAATGCTGTGGGTTTAGCTGAACTTTGTTGTCCAGTACCCTCGCTCAATCTGCTGCTGTTTCCCTTGTGACTTCACCAATATGTTACAACCAGTTATTTGCACCAAAACAATAGCACCTCAAGCGATCCCAGCACATACGGGAGGGGAGAATGGCACCTGGGGGCAGCCAGAGAGATCCCAGGGCCCCCACAGCCAGATATACGCCAGCTCAGAATTGTGTTGTGGTCTTTCCTTCCTTAAAACACATCTGAGGTCATCTCAGAAGCTTGCCCACCTGGAAATGAAGGTACGAAGCAAATGAAGACACAACTTCTGAGTACAAAACTAAAGCATTTACACATGTGGTAAAGGTTCTGGACTCTGGTACTGGTACTGGATTCTTTTATCCTCCTCTCAAAAAGAGGAAAAGACTCAGCATGAGAAACAGATACTTCCATTATGAACTTGGAAATTCCATGCTACTGGAAATCTTGGAAACATGAGGGAATCATTTTAGATACAAAACTTTTGTGCATGTTTCCAGCTTACAAGAAGGCACTGCAGAGACACAGATGTAAACATAAAGAGATTCTCCCAGACAGGGAAGGCCAGCTGAGCCACCCTGGGACTGAACCAAAATAATAAGTGCTAGTAACAGATGAAGGACATCAGGCTTAAACTAGCTTGGCTCAGAAATGAGAAAAGAGGAATGAATTTACCTTCAAAGGGAGAAGAAAAACACAGCTTCCTCCCTTGCCACAGTGCCTTCCTATTAGCACTGGGCAATGTGACTGGTCACTCTGTCCCCTTCCAATTGAGACCATAGTTAGAACCTACCCCATAATTTCCAGATGAGAGAGAGCACACTGCTGTTTGAATATAGCAAATTCAATGACTCGGTATCCTGCACTACCAGAACAAGCTGCCAGCAATTCAGCTGCTAAATTTGCAACTTTGCTATTAGATCAATATGACCAATTCAGTTCCAGCTGGATGGG
This sequence comes from Scolopax mira, assembly GCA_004320125.1. Taxonomy (NCBI): domain Eukaryota; kingdom Metazoa; phylum Chordata; class Aves; order Charadriiformes; family Scolopacidae; genus Scolopax; species Scolopax mira. The sequence continues at coordinate 24,975 of BJBW01018076.1, read as the reverse complement.
GAAGCCACTGAAATGTAATCTCCTACAGCACTGCTAAGTGGCACCATTAGACTGAAGAATTGTGGCCAAGTGCTATTAATATGCCTTAGAAGCAATCCATGACTGCTACATAAATGTATGGCCCCTCTGATATCCATGAAAGAGCAGACATTGCCATTCAGAGTCTGTAGAAATAGACATGAGGGACATTCTCCACATTGCATGGCAGAAGTGCAGTGTAAGCTGAGGTCTGAGAGCAGTATTGGGAGAGGACAGTAACATGGTGCCTCCAGGGCGCTGGATGCTCAGAATGCAGGCAATAAATTTTCTGTTTTCCCTCTATGAAGTCCCAAGCTTCCTGAAACACTTGATTGTGTTACCCACAGAGGAGTCATTGAAAAAGTATCTGGCCTGACTGTAACGCAATCACGCATACTGAAACAGCCCAGGAAGCCCTCTGGCAGAGGGCCTTCACAAGCCTAAAAACCATGGATCAAAGTACTGAATATAAATACCTATTTAGTAGGAATAATTCCTACCTATGAAGGACACAAAACCCAGTTTACCCTAGTGCAAAATCATCCACTTCCTGTGGCATTGGAAAAGTCCTGACAATGAGGAAAGTGATGATGTTCCTCAAAATATTTGACAGAGAGGTCAAAAGTACTGTTTGACTTTGATCTGCTACTAACACCAGCCATGGTGTAGAGGTTAAGTGTAAACTGAACCAAGTGTCAAAGCTTCAGCAAGGACAGTTTTCTAGGAGAAACAGAGCTGAGGTAGAGACAATCCAGGAACACGATATTAAGTTACTTCCAATTCTTAACAAGTACTTGGAGCAGAATATCAAGGGGGAAGCAGGCTGTCTATCAGTCAAACATCAAATATCTGAGGATGTCTGAAAGGCTCAACTTGAGTCATTTAGGAAATGCTCAGAGCAAGGAGACAAAAGGTCTCCAGTAACAATCAGTTATACCTCCCTATCCTTCATACAGCTTAGAGGCTCAAGGGTGCTCAAGGCAGGTAGCACATGCCAGTAAACGGTGAGGAGGGTGCAAGACCTGGGATGAGACATTTGTCTGGGTAAGTAAAGAAATAAGCAAAGCAGTAATGCTAGCATGTTACTTTGTGATCAATATTAGCGAAGTGCTCCCCCATGAACTAGCCAGAACTGCACCACGCTGCAGTCAACCGCGGCAGCCCTAGCACAGTGCCAGTAGCTCAGCAGAGATGATAGCAGTCCTGACAATACAGAAGGCATTATACAGAAACTGAAAACACCTTGGTCACTGTTGCCAGTAGAAATATCAAACAGCACATACTTTCTACATCGTCACACCGATAGTTCTTTGGAACAAAAGATAAAGACTTCAGCCTCTGTCAATAACTTAACATGCCTCACCGAAGGCTGAAGGCAATCTGGGAAATGGTGAAAATGAAGAGCTATTACAGGCACTCAATAATTATATAGACTGCATGACTAGGCAGATTGCAAGGGACAAAATGTACTTCCTGTTCCTCCTCCTGCCAGCTGAGATAGGAGGCCCCTCCTTGAGACTGGATTTTGTCTGAGAGGAGTTCTGTACTGCCCCAGCAGAATTAAAGAAAGACATCCTGAGATAACAGCATGTCATGTGAAAGGACAGTAAAAAGCAAAATAGTATGTCAGGTTACTCATCCTGGGACATGATGCATGCCTCCATAATTCATTAAGGAATAGAGCAGAAGGGGGATTCATCAATCTGGGAGAAAATGGAGAGGGTCAGTTCATTTTCAATGGCAAGAAGCATGTAATCAGAGCAGATGACTCCTTGAAATTCTGAGACCTGGGCTACACAAAGGCATTGTGATCCTTTGGCTAGCATTAACGTATGTAAAGGGAAGTAAGTCTTGAACTATGCAATGTGCTACTTTCAAAAGACGAGCCAAAATACAACTCAAGTTCAACCCCAAACAGAAATTTAGGCACAGATCATCTTCACCTGGATATTCAGCAATAAGAAGAGCTTAGTGGCAAAGGCAAAGCAAGTAGGAAGGAATCAACATCTTTTAAAGCTGGACATCTCCACTGCAAACTCTCAGGAACCACACAGCAGCCCAGCACTGGCCAGAGAAGTGAGGCTGTTTGCAGGCAGGGTGATGCACTGAGCACAAGCCATGGGAACAGCCCAGAGAGTACCAGTTGTGTGGATGGACTGTTACAACAGGAGAATAAAGGCCAGAGACCACTACACACAGACGTGCAAGTCCAACCATAGTTGTCAGGTAGCCACACAACAGAAAGAAGAATATTCTAAAAAAAAACAAAACCAGAGACTGTAATGCTGGGAGACAGCTACTGCTGCAGGAAAATGATGGAGGCAAAAGCAAAGATAACTGCAAAGCAGCTGCACAGCTGTACACAGCTGTACCACATCTGCATCAGGCAATCTTAGAGCCAAATCTTCAGCTTGTCTGACACCAGCAACTCAGCTCCACGGTGGGCCAATGGGAAACTGCCCGGTGCCACACCACTTGACAGAGAAACTCTAAGATAATAGAAGGAATTTTACTATCTCCTGTAAAGACAAACCAGAACTGGGAGATTATTAAGATCTTATTTAGAGGAATTTGACACCCAGCAGATAGTGTGGGCTGATAGGCAAAGCACTAGCAACCTCTGGCCTCAAAAAAAAAAAGCAAACCTTTGCAAAAAATCCTCTCCCTGCACTGACAGAAATCAAAATAGAAACCTTTAGCAACCTGCATAATACTTAGAGGGAGGAACAGATCTTACAGAGAAAGGAGGTTGAGGACTGATCAGTCCACATAGGTCTCCCTGGCTAGCACTGTAGCTGTACTTCCAACACCTCTGCAAATAGCTAATTCAGGTGCATGCTGTTACATGACTCACAAAACAGTGGTTTTCTTTCCTTGCTGGGAAAGATCAAGACATTATTTCTACCTACTCAACACAAATAATATTGAAGTTATTAAAAGAATTGAGCTTAAGTTTTCCAAAACATTTTTTTTCCTTTCCTTCAGAAGTTAGAATATCTAACTTCTGTAGTTAGATATTCTTATTTCCCTTTTCCTTCCCTAGGTTTTCAATAAAATAAATGTTTTCTTTCCCTGTTTTATGTTTGCTAGTGCATTCTCAAATACAATAGAATGCATGTAATCTGCTTTAAATTTTAGTCATATATGTAGCAATTCCAGAGCTCTGGTTATTACATGCATGTATTATGTCAGAGAGAGTAAGAAAAACCTCTCATATTGAATATTAAAGTTATTATTAATACTACACAAGATTGCAGGAAAGTTAAGAATAGATGTAGGTCCTGGTCACCACACTTTCTCTTCACCAGGCATACCTGGTACCACAAGAAACAAAAAACTTACTGCAAAACAACTGAAGCAACAATATCTCACTTACACATCTCCCTGTGAAAGTCAACCACTTTCTAAGCTGAGACGGGGAGACCCCCTCCCCACAAAAGAGGGAAACCTCAAACAAAAGCAAAATCCCTGGCAATTATCGTATACATATGGTTAAGAAATTTCACCGGTTATCTGAAAGCGTATTAATTATTTTTTATTCCTGAGGAATAAAAATTTTTTCTCATCAGAGCTACGCCACAAGCAATGTCACATTGTAAGAGATCACAGAGCATGGCTGACATGCAGTAATTTGCTCTGAACACAGACATTTATGGCTTTATACTGACCTACCTCATGCTAATGCTATAATAATTGACCTGTGGTTTGTTTTTTTTTTTTTATTTCCTTGTAAAAGGTGGGCAAGTGACCATTGTAGCAAGTAGCCACATTTTTCAGAAGAGGCTCTGCTCCTGCCATTAATGATGCTGACTCCTGTCAACCAGCTCAGTCCTGAGGAATACTGTTTAAAAAGTGGAATTGGCAAAGTCACTCTGGGGAGCTCACTGACCACTAGAGCAAGGGCACACATAGCAAGGGCATTGCAATGAGCTGCTGACAACGTTGTACAGCCCTGGCTCCAGACTGATGCCATCCCCAACACGACCTTGGGCTACGATAGGGCAGGGCCAAAGCCAACCCCAAATGAGGAGAGCTGGGGTCTGCTGCTCTGCTTTGCTCTTCCCCCCTGCCTTCAGGGGATGAAGGGGTGGCGTAACAACTTCACTTCTGAGAAGACACCTCAACCTCAAGTGTTACTGCTTCATGTCCCTTTGTCTCACTCACAGGCTGCCTTTCCAGGACTCTGCTACAAGCACAGAAAAAATAAGGCTGGCTGCTCCCTCCTGCAGCCCTCAGCAGCTGCCCAGGGTACCTCTGCCAGGAGCCAGCCCTGCCTCCTGGCACTTCAACCCTTGTTTGGGCTTCCTCAGCAGTTCCTCCTCTTGGGAACCTGCCACCCTTTCCTCATCCAATCTCATCTGTCACTCAAAGATTTCCATTGGTTTTAAAATGTTCCTCATTTCACTTATTTTCTGTCTCCTTTCAGTTCCCTTAAAACATACTTTCCTCCATTTCCTCTATTTTTGATCTTTTAATTAATCTGGTTTAATTTGTTCAACTGCAGCACAATGTCTTTGCAGTGCTATTTTTTATATTGCTTCAGTTATTTAATTCTCAAAAGCCTACTGGAGATAGCTTATTTACAAGGCATCATATAACTGTAGGAAGGTTTTTAGATTATGCTGTAAATTGTCATTGTGAAAGAGCAGTGAAACAAGCTGTGGATGTAATCCACTGTTTACGTCTTACATCCAGGTACAAACAACACTTAAATGCCAAATCCATGAATGTCGGTTTCATAGTAAAAACAATTTAATCCTAAACAAAAGAAAAACATGTTCACCCACTAAAATTATCTATTAATTACATTTTTAAATCAGTATTCAGAAAAATCGTTCCAGCAGGTGGTAAACTGTATGTCATTCAGAAATATTGAAGTACGCCAAATGATATTCAGGTATGGTACTTAATGAAGGTAAACCTTCTCCTCTAACAGCTGGGAAACAGCTCTACTGAGACTGGTACAACACAGGACAAAAGTCCATTCTGCAGCCTGTGTGGCCCACACTGTCAGCACTGTCCTGCTTTCCTGGCATCCGGGGAAATCCTTATGTAGTGAATACTTATACATTCCTACCCCAGGCTGCAGCAGAAGGCAGAAAAGATCAGTGAGGACCATTATTTTCTTTCCAGTGTGTTGCGACCAGAGCCAGTAAATTAATTTCTCCACCAGAATACCTTCTTCACAACAGCAGACAAAAGGTAGAGATAAAAGGATTAATATAATATGCATTTACAGATTCCAGCTGCAGGACTCTTAGGATTCCTGTGCCAACACTGGTATTCTGGTTACTAGCTGATGGTTTACACCAGTTGAAAGATACAAGCGCAAACTTAACAAATACTTGTTTTGGATTAATGTTCTGCAGAAGCTTGCTGGTTTAGGTCTAGAGGTTTCTGTATATTGCATTCTAGCTTGCAACTGGGATTGCCTAATGCAGCAGTTATTCTAGTAGGCCAGATTTCTGGAATTCAGTGCAGGTTCCTCATTTAAACATCAACTTCCACTTGTGATTTTAAGGCCAATGTTCCTCTGGCATCCTTATGTTAATGCTAAAATTCTTATTTAAAAAGCAAAAGAAATGAAAACCCAAGAAAAATAAGCTTGCCTTAAAGTACTTTTAGAAGTAATTATAGTTGACTTAGCATATCGCCTCTTACTAATAACTCAAATTATTTTACCTAATATATCTATCTAATTTGGGGTCTATCTACTTTAAATTTCATCTACTATCATGCTACCCACTCACTTAACTTTGTTGGGTCCCACTGAGATTCGCAGAGTCTTTTCTAGTTTTGCCTTACTTAAGTAATTCTTTATCCTCTGTAAATGTTGTTGTATTAGTGTTCACCCTACACACAGATTTTCAATTTTCTCCCCCAACTGCAGTGTCTGCTCTGTTTCCATCTTCCCCATGTGCCCGTAACACCCTCTCTGCCATCTAGTTATGACTAATCTCCTCCTGCCTTGCACCTTTTACATTGCCCCAAACTACCGTGGCAACATGTATTTTTGGTTTGCCCTTTCACTACGAACCAATTTTCTTTCCTGGAAAAGCAATATTGGAACGACAAGGCATCAAACAAATTTCAGTAGTTTTCATTCGTGACTTGCACACTGTGCTCACTCTCCCTCATCTCTGCCTCCTCTGCTCAGTTCATTCCCAGGGGCTGAGACTGCACCTCTTTTCTTTTTTTCAGCAAAGTGCCACAGCAGTCTCTGGCCTTACAGGCAGAAATCATTTAAGTCTCTTACAGACGACTAAAATTTTTCATAGCCATTGCTTGAATTAGCAACATTTAAGATATTATAATGTTACCAACACTGTTATTGGATGTCTCCCTGACTGTAGTGCTCTAGGGAACTCCAACCACAATGTGATTGATTCACGAGTCATCTGCAAACAACTGGAGAGGTTTGCATACCTGGACTCCAGAGAAAACTTGCACTACTGGCATTTCTTTAAATGAAAACAACGAACACCCAGCTGTGGAAAAAGAAAAAGACAAAAGAATAAGAAACATCTACTAGAAATCTCTGTCCTACCCATACGAAATCAATCAGAAAACCAAACCAAAGTGAATGTGCCATGAATGTGCCAACCAAGAATTTTTCTGCCTCTATGTATTTTTATATACATTAGAAAAAAAAATACACAAATATGTACATTTAACAAGTCATCAGTCATCATAACTATTACTATAGTAACAGTCATACTTGCCATCTCTGCAAAATAGAGTTGTAATGATATTCTAAATCTAACAGCATTAACATTGCTGATTTCCCTAGGGAATAGCATGGCAAGAAGGAAGATCTTCCGGGCTGCAGTCAAATAAAGCAATACCGCACAGTTCTCTCGGGGGGAACCTGTTTTAAAAAAAAGTTGCAAAAATAACACCAAGGAAGGTAGAGCAACTCTTCCAAACAAAACTACACAAAATACCAGAGCTGAAGATTACCCATGAGGTTGTTAACTTGTGTGGTAATTCGCAAAGCAGACCATTTCTAATGACACAGGTACATTCAACGCATGGCTGTTGAGCAACTGACAGCAAGAGAAGTAAATTCAAGGCAGAAGAATATGCAGTGTGTAAGTAAGCTCACCTAAGCTATAAAAGGTATAGAGAGCAAGAGAAGTCAGGGACGCATGTGGACAGGCCAAATGAATAAAATCAAGCTTCAACTCAACTGTTGCCCTGCAGGGTAGGAGAGATGCGCAGGAGGGGTCTGAAGCATATGCTGAGAAAGAGAAAGCAACAAAGCTGTGGGCCACAAACAAATCTATGGGCCACAGATAAACATTGCACAGCGCCCAAAACCACAAAACTAGAGAGTGCATTTAGAAGCACCACTGTGAAAACTTGTCAAGATCCTGAGTTTCCATAACATCAGTTTTTCCTTCACACATTAAAAGCACAACAACGAATCTAATAACTAATATAGCATGTTCTGATAATCCACAGCCTAGGTGAATGTCTATATCCTTCACTTCAAGTACAGCTTTTATCTTGAAGGTCACATATTATCTGTGATTTATTTTCTAATCCTGTTTTCTGCTTTTGTAATGGTGAGCTAGTTAGCAACTAAACAACCAAAGAATCAGCTACTACGTTCTGTGGCTGAGAGAGAGCACTCATTATTTATTTTGAAAATACATTTTCTTTGTGAGCAAGACATGAAAAGAGATCGCCTTTTGTATCTTCTGTTTATAGCAAACTCCCAAAGTATACTGACTTTTAATTTTGTTTACAGTTATATATCATCATGAATTTCTTATTTTTATTATATAAACATGGAAAAACTTTCCTCTTTAGAATAAACTGAGGGGAATATATCACTCCATACGTTAATCAGAGGTGAATGATAAAATGGTGTAAAATATCAGGAAATGAAGTTACATCGGGAATATTAATTTTATTATAAAACAACTAAGCCTCAGTCAATCTCATGGTTATCTGGTTCCTATTCTACAGTAGCAAACATTATCCATGGACATTACATTCCATTACGGTTTTCATTCAGTGGTTTATTTTTCCATATGAAAGCTTTGATATCAGTGCAATATTGACTGCAAAGACCCCAGCAACATCATCAGTGGCACTAGTCACACGTGTGGAGCAGATGAACACACATCTAATAATTTCACAGGAACCTGGTAGCTAAAGGAAAAGCCCTCAAAGATATTGTGATATCTCATAGTGTGTGTGTGTGATGACTTTCCATGAAGATAAAAACATCCAATTTTTCTTTGCTGTTGATTGTGGAAATCCACATTGACCTGGCTGAATGCCAAACTGCTATTGCAAACATTATGTCTTAATAAATCCATGTTTTCCAAGCATAAGAGACACAAAAAATTCTGTCTTACTATATATTAACCTCTTTTTTATTACTATTTGTCTGAAGTTACTTTAACCTATGACCTTTACTAAAAAAAAAATAATCCAAAAAACAAAAATACAAACACACTCCAGACTTTTCCTTTAGTATTTTCTTTGACTTACAGATGTAGCATTTGAAGTAGAGTAATAAAAATTACTATTCTCAAATCCCCTGCAACAAAGTTCAAATTTTCTTGTGAAAAACACTGTTACCTGGAGTCTATGAATCACAATGAACTAATGGAGCCTTCTTCAGACATCAGTTGCCTCCGAGAAGATTTATTTTAATTTGACTGAAGTGATTTTTGACTACATAATTACCACCTGGAGTGCCTCTAGCATGATTTTACTATACAGTGCTTGAAAGTGTCAGTGCATTGCTTATCTAATTCTAAGCATGTTATAAAACTTTCCTTCAGATTCACAATAGCAAACCAGTTAATAGTAGATACTGAACCTATGCAAGAGTTGAAGGCAGGGAAGTGATGGCAAGCGAGCTCATACTTTTTATCTCAGCACAGATTTGAATTAAAATGTTATCACAAGTTCATTGCACAAGGGTTTATATAATTTACTACCTTATGTACTTAGAATCCATCCCCCTTCTTGTTTAAAGCACATAAGTATTGCTAATATTTTTTCTTGAAACAATTCAGTTTTACTGATGGTATACTATGACCAGCTTTTATTAGATGATGAACTTTACATTGTCAGTTAAAATATGACTACAAGCCCTTTTGAAACATTGAATGATATTTGCTCAGACAACAATGGATTGCTGTATAGTGGTTTAGCAACAAAGTGTGAGTGACTGTGGGTGCAGCCAAGCTCTGACAGAGATGTACTAGTCCAGGAAGACACAATTTCTTAGCCCACAGATGTTCTCAGATGTAGCAAGATACATTTAAGAGGTAAAACATAAGAAAGATCAACCTCATTATATGCAATGAGGTTACTTAGTAACTGGGACTCTTCTAAAGTATTACCTGGAGACTGGAATCCTAAAGGAGTCTCGCACGTTGCCTTGCAAACCTGAAATATTAGCAGGAATTAAGAGTCCCAAATCCTAACAGAGACACAAAGCATCACAAGGACCACAGGCATGAAAGTACACCCAGCTCAGAGCCTGACAACTTGTCTGGATGTAAAATGTCAGAGTCTGGCCTGATGCAACACTGCCCTGCAGCACTGTAAAAATGCTCTGAGACCTCGTTCATTTAATAGGAGCAGATAATGCCCATAATGATGTTAAAATGGTGCCCAAAACCTGGTGCTGTACTGTCCCCCAACAACATCAGGTGGGGGATGCTCGCACTGAGCCATCTCACTGCAGAGCTCAGCAGGCGACTTGGCTCTTCTGAGAAGTGCAAACCCTGCTTCATCAGGGCCAGCATCACAGCAGTGTGGGAAACAGGGTGGAAACCTCTCCTCTACCTCTGTATCAGGAGACTGAAGCCACACAGGACACACGCCACTTTCACCCTTCCTTCTTCCAGGAAGATTACACAGACCCCTGCTCCCAGGCAGTCTCCTCCCATGTCTCACTCTCCTCACAATTAGAAAATTTCCCATGATGTCCAAAGTTCCTTTGCTGTAGGCTAAGACCTATTGTCCTTGATTTCCTGGCTGTCAGGAAATCCTTGGATTTCTGGACAAAGAGAACAAACTATTCCTTTCCCATCTGCCACCACCTTCGAGGGGACACAAGTGAAGGGACAGACGCACCCCCCTCTCAGTCATTTCTCTGCTGGACTGAGCACCAACAGCTTCTTGGCTGCACTCTTGCACTCCGTGTTTCTAGGTCTTGACTGCTCTTGCTGCTTTCTACTAACATTTCTTCCCCCAGCTTTTCCACTGCCCCAACTAGGCAAAAAATACTGCAGCTGAGCCCTTCCTTCTGCCAGTGACAGAAGGAGGATTTCTCCAGGTATTTTCCAGACTTCTTCCTACATCCCAGTTTGTTGCCCGTACAACACTGTTGGCTAGCGCTCAGTTTTTTTGTATCACTGTAACTCCCCCACACCTAGATCTTTTTCCAGAAAACAGCTAGTTCTCGTTCCCCATCCTCCACGGCTGCGGTTGATTTTTTCTATCATCCCAACTGAATAGCATCCCATTTTTTTCCAGATCATTTTTCCAATTTATTGTGATTGTTTTGAGTTTGACTCCTACAGCCTATCTTACAGGTTTGTGTCATGTGTAAATGTATTCAGAGTATGGCATATTCTATCACAGCAGTTTCTAACAAATTATTTTATGGTACCAAACACCAGGTGATCTCCCTAAAAAGCCCCGTTTGACAGAGCCTTTCAGGGTAACAGGTTTAATATCTGTCCTATACCTGTTTATTCAGAACAATGTTGTACCCAACTTGTAAGAGTTTCATGAGTACCAGGCTTCAGTAGTTTGTAAATGAGGGCATCATGAAAGATTTTATCAAAAATCATTACCAAAGCCAAGAAATATGTCAACTATTATTTTCCCCATATCCAGAAAGCATGTTATTCTGTTGCAGGAGAAAATCAGACAGCTTTCACACTGTCTTAGAGACATAATCTGATGGCTGCTGCTCATCTCCTTGTCATCTTCTAAATAAATATCAAATGCTTACTTGCTTAGTAACATTACCCAGGGGTTTTTTTTTCCAGGGATTAAAGCTAAACTAACTAGACAATAATTTCCTGGTTCCCCTTTTTCTTCCTCCATAAAGATGCAAGTTCTTTTCCTTTTTTTTATTTTCCCTTTTCTTCTTTGTTTCTGCCCTCCCCCAAGTTAAACAGTCCTGTACTGTCTTCATGGGTGATAATTCCTCTTTAACACATTAAGGTCAAATTAACTTCTCTGCCTGTACGGTAAAACAGGCGAGCTGCCTTCTCAATATTGTGCCCTCCCTCTCATTACCCTAAATAGGTCTTTTTAAGCCAACCTCTCGTCTTTCTGTTCTTCCTGCCTTTGAAAACATCTCTCTCCTAGTTGCTTAAAGTGTAAGCCCTTTCTATCAGGACTCTGCACAGGAAGGCCTGCTTGGTTTGAAACATCCAGACAGGCAACAGACAGTTTTTAAATGGGGATCTTCACACTGGTGGGACTGATAGTGTGAGTTTTACCCATTTGCTGCTGTGGCTGCATGTATCCAGAGCTTCCAATGACATGACACTTCAGCCTGGTTTGGCAGTGCTTTGCTCAGAGGTGTCTTCATTTAATTTACATTAAATTCCCACACATAGCACCCACCCCAGCAGTGCCATAACACTGAGACTCTGACATTTTACGTGGCAAGTGTTGGGAAAGAGAAATACATGGTTTCCTCTGGATGCACAATTTGCCCTCCAACGAATGCCTGGGTTTGGCAATTTGGAAGGGCGAGGAGGGTTTAAAAATTAACTTTGTTTTTCTTGAGGACACAGCACCGCTCTTGCTGAAGTGGATAAGGCAATGCTGAAGGGTTTCACTTCTGTTGAAACGTGACATTGCATCTCCCCAAATAGTCTCCATTTGTTTTGTGAGGCTTTAAGTGCTGAATTTGACTTAAATTTGCAAATCACTTAAATCGGGCAAAAGTTACATATGTTATTGTTTAATGTGGGGCAAATATGAAATGTTTGGTTTATGTCTCTTTGTTTTCTGTCCCAAAGTACAATTTTATAATTTTTCTTTGTCTATGAATTAATTCTGATTTTTATAAAATTTTATAACTTAGTAAAAAATAGCCAATTTTTATCAAAACATCGAAAATATACCACCCTGTCAACATGCATTTGCTGCAAAACAAAGACTTGTTACAAAGCAAAGATTTGGAAAAGCTTATTATTAAGATCTTATTTACACTAGCAAACCAACATTTCTATAATAGGATTGAAAATAGCTTAAACTCTTTAGCAGAAACTTCGGGAGTGCAAACATCTGCCAAAAAATCTGAGGGATTTTTTTCATAGTCTGCCCTCTTTCTTTGCCCTCGCTTTGCTACTGCTGCCACTTAGACGTCAGGTAACAAAAAGCCCAACTACTCACAGATGCACAGATAAGTTTTACCCAGAAAAGCAGCTGTTCAGTGCTATCTCTGATACTTACACATCTGAAGCTTTCTCCAACAAAATTTCAGGGCACCAGTCTAGCACCACTCTGTCAGTGGCACCAGAACACACAGCAGCTGTAAAAGACACATCTTTTTTCCTTAATATAGGGGGCTTAAGTAACTACACAAGCGTGAGATAGGTAAGTCAGGAAATATCAAGGTTATCAGTAGAGCACACAAAGCACTAATCCAGGGTTTGACCTGAATTTTCCTAGTAAATTTTGGATTAGCTCAGATAGTTTGCATTAATCTTTTTCATCAGACATTCTAATTCTGTGGTCCGAAAGTGCCTGGTTTTGCACAGCTTTCCCCACAAGACATTTTCATCCTCTATACATCATATTAATTTTAAATTATACAAATATATTAGCAAAGAGATAATGGTCTTTCCTATTTATTTATTTTACTTCCCACTGACTAAACTGGAGCCTGCTTGCCTTCTGCAATGTTATATATAACATTACATTTATTTACAGCCAAGCTGCCTGAGGGAATAAATTCCTCTTTCTCCTGGGAGGATATACATGACTGGAGTACATAGCCCATTTAACTGAAAAAAGCAACTACTGTAATTACAAGATTTCAGGATAGTACAAAAAACCTAAAAACATTTTTGTCAGGTATTCCAAACAAATAATTTAATAAGCTCTAAATAAGTCCCAAATATTTCCTTAGGACAGGTTTTAGGAGAAGAAATTATTTTGTGTCAATTCATGAACAAAACACAGAAAATGTTCTCATAGGGTAAGGGGTAGTTTTCAACAGAGCAGTACTCAGCTCTGTTGTCAAAGATATTCATTAATGCATTATAGTGTGATCAGTTTATTACGAACACACTTGCCATACAAAAAAGGAATAGCACAGATGCAGTTTAAGAGCAATATGATTACTGTTGTCATGGACTAAGAATATAACATTTAGTTACATTCACGTTTCTTCCAAACAGAAAAAGGGATAAAATTATCAATCAGGATGATAGATACTTTACTAGAAAAGTGGACAGAATGTTATTTTTCAACAGTCACACCTGCATAAAAAAATAGTAAAAACTTCTTGTCATCTTAAAGCAGAGAGAGAAAGTATTTACAAAGTTTTCTGAGTTTTTTATGCAAGTTTTAACAACCAGGGAAAAAAAAAACCAACAAAACATGACCAGTGTTTTTCCTGGGTTCTCCCCTGGGTAATCTGTGGCCTTTCCCTGCAAGCATCGTTCTACCTCATCAAATGGTGTTACACCTGAGAAAATCCCAACAGCAAAAAAAAAGATAGAAGTAAGGTAAGACCCTGCTGCTGGAAGGGGAACAGAAGAACAACATAACTAATTGAAGTCTCTGTCTTTCCATAGCTGTTCAGCCCTCTTAAAGTCATCAGCATTTCTTTAGCTGTGGAGTAGAAGTGAGAGGGCACTCTGCTGAATTATGGTGTCACTGCTTTACATCCAGAAAGATAAATATATTCATGTTCTAAATCAATATTTAATGAGATTTCTGTTTCTATTTTATTCAAATTACCACTGGTTTTCCTCAATCCTGCAACAAATACATGATCTGCTTACAACATAAGGTGGGATCACTTGGGATTCAGAGATACTGTTCTGAAAAAAATATATGCAGTATCAAAATCTAACAATTTCTCCTGTGTTAAGAAAAAAAATTCTCTCTTCCAGCAGTTTCTGCTAAGTTGGTCATAATAACATTAATTTAAGCTCCTCCATGATTACTACCTAGATGCCTTTCCACCCCTGTGAACTTCTGCACCGAGTATGTAGTGTAGCCAATATTAACAATAGCACAAGTATTCTTAGTGCTTATTTGTAGCTTGTCTGCAATTTTTGCCTCATCCCTTTCTTTATCCAAATTTTCTGTTAGCTTTTTTCTGTATATGAAAGACAGATAAAGTAAACTGCTATCAGGCCCAGAATCTGAAAAGGCATTTTGGAGCAGTATAGCAAATAACTTCACAGGGAAATCAAAACACAGGGGGACCACATACCAGTCGCTTTGACACCCACCATGACCCTGTGGCCAAGGGCTGGAAACATGAAGCACAAGGAATGTCCTGCGAGACGAGCTGTGGTCTTGCACCGCTGTTATGGTCAATAGTAGCTGCAGCTGCTAAAGCCAGCCCCAGGTCCTCTCCAGGGGTAGCTGGGAACAGCCTCGTGGCAGCCTCCACCAGTGGGAACAGCAGCGACCTAACTCACAGTCCACTGCTGACAGCAGCTGCCACACTTGGACCCTGAGAATCATTACCTGAAAATAATTTTGGTGCTAATTTACAAGACACAAATCTTTCAGAAAGTAGTCTGAAGAGCATTTTCTGTAGAGGGCTAAAGAAATCCCCTCTCCTGTGCTGTCCCTCAGCTACTATGGCTTTTGTCCCTGGTTCTGGTAGGAGGTCTTGCGTATCAGGTCTGCTCTCCTAAGTATGGGTGACCAAGGACAAAGTACAAAATGAAAATTGGGTACAAAAAGCAGCAACCTTTTTCAAACTTGCCCAGGACTGCAACATCTCACAGGAGGAACTGCCCAATATATAAAAGCAAAGTGCTTTTCTTGCAATTTCCAACTTGCCTAGGTGAGTCACCTCGGCATATCCAAACCTCATTACTATAAGTAAACACTTCAAACACAGATCTGCCACACCAATCCCTAAAACTGACAGCAAATTTGCCTAGCAAACAAAAAAATACTCCCAGAAGGCTTCCTAGTCTAGGAGAGGAACTGATACTGCATTTTCTATACATGATGCAAACTAGACAGTAGTTACCAAAACCTGTTTCTCACAGTGACCATGCTGCTGGCATTCAGGACAATGATCTGTTTCCATTAAGGCCTCTATGACACTCTAGTCTAAGGGACTTCCCATATACATTCGTAAGTCAATTTTTTTCTTTCTTAGAAACTGAATCTTAGCTTAAAAACTAGAAGACCAGTAATGCCCTGGGTAACCTGTTCCAGCATATTAACTCCCCACAGGAGTGTTGCCTTCACACACTGAGCATGGCAGACTGAGGTTCAGCAACAGAAGCATCACCACAAAAAGCAGAAACCCAGAACTCCCTTTCACAGGGCCAGGCAACAAGGTTCTGCAAGCTACCTCCCATCATGTTCAGCTTTAAAATAGGCTTGGTCTTGTAACTCAAAGACATGAGTAATCTTGGCTAATACAAATACAGAGGAAATATTGACATGAATAGGGAACTGCAGGCTCAAGCCCATTATTTACCAGAGCGCACAGCTGGTAACAAAACCAGTCATCCTTACATTCATAAGTAAGGCCCTTCGACACCAGACCTGCTGTTAGTAATTTTTTTTTCTTTTTCATAGACTCAGATTATTTCTGTGAATCACTTAGCTTTTGAGACTAATTAAATAATAAAAACGTTCTATTTGCAAAATTACAGCATGTTGCCCTCACATAATGCGAAGAACCAGATGGGCATTTGTTTGGCTGCTGAAGGGTCTGTGGTTGTTTTTTGTTGTCTTGGTCTCATTTAAAAACCTGTCAACTTCAGGGCACAGTTTTTTCAGCCCCAATTTGCCAAGGGCAGTATTTTCAAATTGCCCTCAGTACAGAGCTAGCTGCCCTCTTGCAGAAGTCTGTGGACAACTCTAAGTGCTCAGCTCTTTTGAGAATCAGACCATTTACTTAATCTCCAAAGCTACAGACCTGGCAGCTCTGCTTTCCTAAAATGCTGTTTTAATCAAAGAAAGACAACTCTCCGGTTTTCAAAGGTATTTCTACACATTTATTCACTTGTTCTTCAATCTCTAGCTTCTTTGCTAAAATTGAGAGAAAAGATGGAATGAAGTGATACTGACACTTGTGCTGGAAATACAAAAGAAAATTAATACTTTCATATCAGTATTTGTCATTGGGCATTTACTAACCATAGTGTCACAAAAATTCTTACCTCTGAGGAAAAATGGGAATACTTCTTAGACAGCATGTTATACATGAAGTGGCAAGTGCACATAAGATAATGTGAATAGATGAGACACCGTGTGGGGTTTCTAATAACTTATGTTAACAACATTTTAAAAAAGATAACAAATAATTATTGCAACCTCACAAAATGATGCCACAAAGATATACTGCTTCTGCTCCTAATATTAATCTACCTTAAAAAGGTTTATATCCTGTGGGGCTGAGCCATATACATCTCAAAGGCTTTGACAGGTTTATCCTCATAAAGAAGTCATGAGACAGAAAAATTACTGGCCTTATCCTACAAGATGCACAGTCTCAGTAACACCTCTGTGGTGACACTAGAAGACAACAGGTGGTCCAGAAACAGCTACTGTGAAGACCTGTCCACCCAGCTACCTTAAATTTAGCACTTTCAACCTATAGATCTAGAAGAACAAAAATAAGACATTCAGAAAAGTAAAAAAATTTCAAGGCTGTGATACTAATAGCTCAGTTACCACAAGAGTCCGTTGCAGTCCCACCAACATAATTAAAGCAGCTCTTGACTCTCACTGTGTGGTCTAAGTTGTAGCATTATCAAATAATAATAAATCAGTATACTTGATTTCACTGGAAATAATTAGTTACTCTGGAATTAATTTAATTAATTCCTGCTTCTGTGTTTAAGTAATCCACAGGTACACATATTTGTATGTCTCTGTGTGTGTAACTCGACTTGCACTTCAGCTGCTTACCTGTCCGAAACTGTCTTGTACTTAATATTTTTCTTTATCTGAAACTGGTATATTTCCTGATAAGCTAGGTGATTTGTCTGAGACCACACCACATGTCAGAGTCACAGCTGGTGTCAGAACTTACAGCCACCACTTACAAGTTTGTAGAGAAGTTTGTTTAGACTGCTTCTTCTGACTTTCCAGTCACTGTTGGACACAGTTGTGGTTTGAAGGATCAATACCAGTGACAGAATTACCACATGTTGTTAATAGGTTTGGTACACAAAAATATGTTTGACAATTCCTTCACAGACATCACTGATCATTTAAATGAAATGTGTGTTAGACCCACACTTTCAGTACTTAAGAGCTGGGCCTAGGGCATGTTGGATGCCGCTCTTGAAAAGAAGAGCCATAAATGGCACAAAATCAAGGCTTAGACAAGAATGTAACTGCAAAGTAAAAGACTGCCAGCAAATTTGATAGGATCATTGCTTCACACATTTCGTTCATGCATGTAATTGCCTAGATCTCCACTAGACATTTAAATTGGGAACAGATTAAAATCTGGATTCATTCTCTTTGGGTACCCATGGTATCCACCGTTTATGATCACTACCTCATCAGGCTGCAGCTATACCCTGCAATAAAATCAATGGCCAATGTATCAAGACAAATGCAGACAAAGTACTTTCTGAAAAGCTTGCAGTACATTGCCACCAGAGGTCTAATTACATCAATACTGGTTTATAATCCAGGTTCAATCCACTTTTTTTTTTTTTTTTCACAAGACAATAAAAGAAATCTCTAATTCTCTTTTTTCTGGGCTCCAGTTCAGAAAACAGGAACAGAGAGAGGATCCCTGAATTATTCCCTCTCTTTGGATGTTTCCTCTCTATTTTAACACATTAGGAATTAACATCTTGAAATAAGAGAAAAAAGAAGGGAAAAGACATCTTTTGTAACATTCAATATTTTCCCTATGTTTTGCATCCTAGCAGCTCTTCAGGAGCAGTAAGTTAGCCTGCAGTACTGATTTTTCCCCAGACACCTCTATTACTTTGAATTTGCATCCCTATCCTGTATATTATGTATGCCTGTGCGTCACTGCGCCTGAATTAGAGTACAAGTTCCTTGCAGCAGAATACCTTATTCTGTTCACAGCACTGCACTCAGTTTTGACATTCAAATAATAAAGTAACATAGGAAACATAATGGCAAGAAAAATCATCCGGAATAAGCTAAATGCAAGATCGAGTGCAGGTCTAACAGCTACTAGACAAAAATCGATAGTGCAACCTAAACTTTCACAGCTGAAGAGTTACAAAAGTCACCCCACAGACTTTAGATGATCATTTCTTTTCATAAACGCGCATCGTGGGAGCTCTTCTACCCAGGGAGAACAGCTCTTCCTAAAATAACTCTCTGCATGGAAATGCTTATTCTCAGATCCTAAGCACTAACTCCCATCTCCTCCTTTTTCTGGCTCTCTGCAAAGCTTGTGGGGTGGAAGGGGCCACATTCCACCACGGGCTGAGCTTTCAAAGGGAAAGGAATATGCTCCATGTCTCAGGGATGTGTGGTGGCAGAAAGGATACTATTGCAGCTCAGTGCAAGGCAGCAGGAAGAAAAAGTCCCATTTACATGCACTAGATCACTTCAGTGTACTAGAAATTTCGCAAGTTCTGACAATGTCACATGAGAAAATTCACCTTGCTCTTCAGAGAAATAAACTAATCACCTCAAAGGGTTAAAAAAGGCCTTATTTTCTCAGGTATCACCATAGTATGGCATGAACCGTCCCTGTATCCTTAGAAAGCTTCGTTGTTCTTTATAGCATTAAGAGCAGTCCATTGCCAAGCACAATGCAGCAGGTGAGAAAATGGTGTGAGTTAACACTTTCTGCTCCACTTTGTAGAGCTTCATAGAACTGCTTAATCTGCTGTATCTGACGATAATCTTAGGTTTTCCATCAGGATCCTGTTTTTTGGAGGTAAGGAGACATTCTGTAATTACACTACTATATATTAAATTGGCATTGCCCTGAGCAGTGCCTGGGATTACTGAAGATGAAGCAGCATTAGCAAAAGGAAACAGTATTTTCTGTCTAGTCAGCAGTTGCACTAGATAGCTCTCCATGTATGGCTTGTGTTCCAGTGGTGCTGACTCCTTTTTTCACTATCTGTTCTCCTGTGTGAATCCTGCTTTGTGATTTTGAGCCCTGCCTTCCCAGCACAGCTGTGGCTGTCCTGGAGAGGATACAGCTGGATGCAGCCCTCTTATTTAGCAAACTGATTTTTTTTAAATTATGCCTGCATAACATTTGGATGCATGATGCAATACTTGTGCAGCAAAGCACAAGTTTTATTATATGGAAGTAATTCCTTACTCCTCAGCATGTATAGAGGAGTCAGGAAGGGACTTAGGTGGGAGGATGCATCCTCCTCTCCCGGCAGCGTATCAGACAGACATGTTTCCCACTTTCTCTCAACCTCCTTCTGTGGTTTCCCTGCTTGGAGCTGAGCAGAGCATAGAGATGGGAGAAGGTGCTACATCAGCTACCAGGAGATACAAGCAGTTGTTTCAATGACAGCAATCCTTTCAAAATGGAAAGCAGACCTTAATCAGCAAATAGCTAGTGACCTGGAAAGATAGGTAATTTAGTGCTTGGCTGTAAGATGAACACTTAATTGAAGCTTTATCAAGTGCTTGCAGAATTTACTCCCAGAGCTTACAAACAGGCCCAAATACCCCATGAAGCGAAAGGGATTGTTGTTATCTTGCACCATCCAAACCAGTTGCCTTGCATTTCTGAGCAACCACACAATCCAGATGGAAATAGATGGGGCTTCCTCATGCTTTACTGCTGCCTCCTTCCTGTCAGCAATTTCCAGGGCTGTCAAAGCTGTCACGCATTAAGCACTGCAATATAAGCACCAATGCTCAAGTTCTTTGGCTCTAATCTAAAGACATGCCAATGTTCAGGCAGATCTCAAGTTCTTGGTTTAGACCACATGGGTACAGAACATAACTGGAGCAGGGTTAAAACCACCAGTCCATTTCTCATCTACCACTAGGAAGGTGACCTCCAGCCTTAGGCAGAGTACAACGCACAATCCAACAGCAAAAAAGAATTCAGAAACTAGTTGATACATGCCCGTAAATGCTAACTGCTCTGTTAGGTCTACTCACTTGCATGAACTGGCTTTGAAAAATGATCTTTACACTGTGAATGCTTTTATAGGTACTACCATAATGTTTCCAACCACCTTTGCCTCTAGGCAAAGCACCTTAAAATATCCAAACCAGCAAAAGTAACTGAGAAGGATAAAAATCAAAGACCATTTTTCCTGGCATTTCACAACAGTGTTTTGCTACAACTAAAAGTGAACAAAAAGATTTAAAATGTAACTGAGTCAATTTCTCCTTATTTCACTGCCCATAACTCTGTTTCCTTACTGCCCTATCGATGTCTGACACAAGAGGAACCGTTTCCCAGAGGAGCAGCCTTGTTTTGAAATTTTGCCTGTATTTCTCTGCTGATCAGCAAGGCTTCAGAAATAACCACTAACTCCTATCCAAAACTGAAGCATAAGCTTATAACATGTGTTGAACTCAATTAGAGGCTGGAAACATGCCCTTTTAAGCATATAAAGAGAAGTCAGATAGCAGCTAACTGCACCACATTCCAAGTGATTTTATTTTTCTGTGTGCATGTACTGATAAGAGCCATAGTGTTAATTTTTTAATTGATTTTGGGAATGAATAAGAAATTGTTTTGATCAGCCCCTGGGGTAGCAGCACTTCCCTGTGGAATAAACCTCTGTCATCAGTGCTGTCAATGAACAGAAATGCCAGGCTTTGCAATGGTCTTGACCAAACTAAGCATAAATCCGCAGTGTCAGTTCTTTCCTTTCTGCGTCATCTGGAAAGTACAAATAGGACACAACTTGGTCCTAGCTGCCAAATGGAGATCAGGGGCAATGGAGGGGAACGCTCAGCAGGCAGGAAGGTAGCCAGGGCTATGCCCTGCACAGACTGTGCAGAGGCAATGGGTTACAAGCAGAAGGCAAAAATCCTCACCCGCACTTCGCTGGTGCTGATGACAGAGGCACCTGCTACATCAGGTTTCAGGATGGGGCAGTGCAAGACTGTTTTACTCTTCTTCCAAGCAAAGAATGAGACTTGAGAAAATCCAGGCTAATATTTAAATATTTCTTCTCATAAAGACATGAATCTGTTCACAGTTTAGCAATAGACTTCAGCTGTAAAAGACATTTTGCTTGCTCATGGCCCTGGATATGTTTTTCCGAATACAGCAGAATGATAAAGACAGATCCCTCAACATCTTCCACAGTAAGAACAATGTAGTGATGGAGATCTTAACAACAATATGGCCATTGACAGTACCTGACCTTGAGTGAATTTGTCAGAACAGCTCAGACATTAAGTTGCAAGTCAAAGCAAAAACTTCTTGTCCTGGAGGTTCATTAGTTTTAAGACAGCATGGAAATCTTACAGCCTTTTCTCAGGGTTCTCAAATGTGAATCATTGTAGCAATAGATGAAACACCACACTCCAGCTTTTTTGAAACTTTTGCTGTTGTTGCAAAATACATAGTCGATTTAGTTTACTGCACTGGATTAGAGATAAACCCACTGATCTGAAGAAGTGACCTTCAATTTTATCAGAAGCTCAGTTAAATTCTTGGATGTCATTGGTTTGACAGAATGACAGAACATTTCTCTAACTCACTTGCAAACATAAGTAAAAATGCACCGAAAGTGAGGTTAGAAACTCCAGTTTGAACCTGAGGATTGTACTCAGCAGAGTGTACAGTGCTGAATCTGCACCCTGCATATTGCTTCATCACCAGTGACCTGCTTCCAACTCTCATGCCCATGCCCCACTGCAGATGCTAAATTCTGGTGAGGTAAACTTATTACAGATAACCATGCCTGTAGTGAGATAATTAAATTAAGTAAACGTGCACTACTTTTCCCTTTAATTTAGAACAATATACATTTCAATAGAAATTCACAACTCTGAATGTATATATTTATCATCTGTTTCCAGACTTGGGCTAATCCATCTTTCAAACCTCTCCCACAAGACATACTTTATTTTATGCACAAGAGATATGAAGGGCTGCCTAATGTTTCAGTCATCAGTGTAGAATTATTGATGGATCCTCACAAGATGAACAGGAAAAGCTGTATCTTGCCTGTATGTGTCAGTCATTCCTATATGGATCTGGTGCAGTTACAGCAATGGCTGTAACTGAGCCTAATCAGCAAAGTAGAAGGCAAGGCCCAAGTGATTTTTGACTGAAACTCATACTGCAAAATATTAGCAGAATCAGAAAGGATGTCCCCGCCCTTCAGAGATACTTTTGCTGAGGTCAGTCCACTACCTCATTTTCTGTTTCTCTCTAGAATAAATATTTAAAATAAAAGAGAAGCTAAATAATTCAGAAAAAACACAGTGATTCACTACAGTTCAAAACCCTGATCTCGTTTTAATGGGAAATCGATCTAAAGAAATTACCAACAATGCATTTGGCTGAAAACATTTGCTTTCTGTTAAAATAACCTAAGGAAGCCCATACTTAAGAAATCAGGATCTTCCTGTGTCTGAAGAAATACTAGGATGTCACCATCCTGTTACTGAGTTTCCCACTGTTTGATATAACTGTGGTATTAATGAAGTTTTGTCCAAGTTGATCATGAAGCACTATACATATATATATATATATATACACAGCCTATAGCAATATACACTGTCTCTATGCTCATTATCTCTGACTAACAAAACACAAGCAAATTATCTCAGCATAACACAATAAACTACCCAAAGTGGACTGACTTCTGCCACTGATTTTCTCGCCTAGCCTGCAGACTGACTGTGCAGTGTCTCTGCAGCTCCTCCTGGCTTGGGTTTCAAGAGTAGGGTTTGCACTGCAGCTGTTCAGAACCAAACACACATGACAAACTCTACTGATTAATTACCATATTAACCATGGTAATTTCTTGCTACATTTAGGGATGGATTCCTGAACAAGAGTTGACTTACGGTACCTGTCACTGTGTTCTACCGATGGGCCTCCTTGCTTCCTGCATATATCACGACCTGGTGAGTACTGGGATTTCCTCCAAAATTGTGCACATCTAGATGGGTTTGCATGTCCAGCTTCTCACAACATCTCACACAGAGTTTCATTAAGCAGTTCAAAAATTTTTTCACCACTACCTATATTCCTTGACTAAATGCCAATATTTTCTTTTCTTTTTCTTTGGGAAGTTGCAATCCAGCATCATATTGGTGGGAACTTTATTTAAATATGATCATCACAAACTTTTTCTTATAGCTAAAGAAAGAAGTTTGAGAAAAAGAAATTTTTAATCAAAATTGCTCCGTGAAATGCTACAGAATAAAACTCACCTAATCTAGATTTTTCAAGAACATTCATTTTGACAATTTGTAAGACACTTTGTCTTGAAACAAGCACTCATATTTTATATTTCTTATATTATTTTTTTATAATTGTGATAAGGTCACAGTGTGGGAAATGTGGCATTTTTTAAAACAGTGTAATTGCCTTTCACTTTTCTACCATTTTTAGCTTATTCATTGCATAAGCAGGGATATAAAAATGTATAACTTCTTTACAGATACTATGAGCTGTTTATGGAAAGAAAATTATTTTTATTGATGCTGTTTATCACACTTCTTTAGTGCCAGGTTTGCCCTACTTATTTATTTTTACAACGCAGCAGTATAAAAATGAAAACACTAAATAAAGTCAGAGATACAATCCAAGCCTTGTTTAGTATAATGTTGAAAAATGGCCATGGGAAAAAAAAATTAAAAAAGAGCTTAGCGTCCTCATGATGCTACTTAAATTGTGTTCAAATTAATTCCGCACAAATTGAATGCTGGTTTATACAGGATTAAATCAGCATTGAGACTGCCTAATTTGAATGGTGCTTTTGCTCATGCTAAGGTATCTTCCCCTGTGGGTTGTCAACAAATGTTAGGACTGTCTCACCTAAGCATAGTCTGCATCAATAGCTCTAGAGACAGACACCTTTCACTTCAGTTTTACGTCATGGTAGAATAAGATCTTTCATTTATTTGCAATTTCCTAATCACTAATAGTCCTCATGAAGGCTCTTCAGAGATTCCACTGCTACAAACCAGACAGTCCCTGGCTGCTCACAGATTGAACCATGACAAGAAACACTCTCCACTTCAATCCTGAATTAGGCATCACCCCTTGTTAATTTCCTGAAAACTGTAACACAAACAATCATGGGAATTCCTTCCAGGGAATCAGCTGGCTAGCAAATGAATGTCTCACATTAAAAAATAATTATTAAATTAAACCGTTTAAAAATTCAGGATTCTTTATATTCAATGATCCTGAAAAAATCCTATTATTAGAGTAAAACAGGATTTCTTTTTTTCTGTTATTAGTTGATCATTCCATAAACTTTAAGCAAGGTGTTGTTAATTTCTAATAATACAGTCTTCAAAATCAGTCCAGGATTTAGAGCTCATAAAATCCATAGGTCTTCTGTGATTATAACATGAAAATGTAGATCATTTATTTGACTCAGCCTGGAGAAGAGAAGGCTCCAGGGAGACCTTATAATGGCCTTTCAATATCTGAAGGGAGCCTATAGGAGAGACAGAGAGGGATTCTCTGTCAGGAAGTGTAGTGACAGGGCAAGGGGCAACAGCTTTAAATTGGAAGAGGGGAGATTTAGACACCAGAAAGAAATTGTTTACAGTGAGGGTGGTGAGGCACTGGAACAGGTTGCCCAGGGAAGTTGTGGATGCCCCATTCCTGGA
>BJBW01018071.1:0-13362 GCA_004320125.1 Scolopax mira | reverse complement strand
CAGCCTTTCCTCATCAGGGAGATGCTCCAATCCTTGAATCATCTTTGTTGCCCTTCGCTGGACTCTCTCCAGCAGCTCCCTGTCCCTCTTGAACTGGGGAGCCCAGAACTGGATGCAGGATTCCAGTTGTGGCCTCACCAGTGCCGAGCAGAGGGGGAGAATGACTTCCCTCGACCTACTGGCCACACTCTTCCCTCTGCAGCCCAGGATTCCCTTGGCCTTCCTGGCCACAAGAGCCCACTGCTTGCTCATTGACATTTTGCTGTCTATCTGCTGCAGAGCAGAAAGAAAAAGACTAAAACTGACTTACATGTTTTGTTTGATAAACTCAGTGCTTTGATACAGAGAGAAGTACCTTCAAATTACTGAAGAAGAGCTGATCTTTATTACTGGGCTAAATGACTAGGGAGGGGCATTGGCTGGCTTCTTAAGAGATAGTTTTACATTTGGTATATGCAACTTACGACTCTATAAGGCCTTGTCTGAATGTAAAAAGAAAAGATGTCCCCCCCCAAAAAAAAATTGCAAAGGTTTGTGCTAACACATGGCAAAAAGAAAATGCTGATGCTGAAAGTAGAGATGGATGTGGCAACCTGCTCCGGAGCGAGGATCACTGGGGGTTATGCTTGGGGAAGCTGGGGTGGGGAGCTGGGGGACAGGAGACACCACCTTGAAATAGTGTCAATATCAAGAAGAAAAACATTTATTGTTTTCTGATGAGTTGAGTAAGCCAAACTCCAGCTTCTGAACTTCTGTATGGGAAACTGTGGCTTCTTCTGTGTTAGCCTTTGCATTCCTGTGCCAGCATCAACCAGACAGTCCCATCAGCAATCCCATCAGCATGAGGAAGTTCATGGGAGTGCTTCAAATAAGACATTATCACCTGTGATATCACCATCAATCTGTCTCTGAGGTTATCTATGTGCGTGGCTTTGTCTGGTACCAACCCTTGTGAAAACATCTAGGCTGGGCATTAATTACCTTTCAAAAAACCAGGTGATTTTGTAGTAATTTATTAAATTCCTTTCACTAGAAAATTACTATAATTGTAGTAATTTCCTTTTAACGATATGTGTTACATCTCATTAGCAACAATGTCTGCAGGAGCTTGGTTCCAGTTGCAATGGCACCATCGTTAAAAAGAGCCACTGAAATGGGGGTTGTGCTTCTCCATCAGAGCTCCTGTGGCTTTACAGCTTCAGCCAAAGCTGGAGGTGAATCACAGAGCCAGCTTCCAACTAACTTCAGTTGCTACCATAATAACACTGGGATACTGGAGTCAAAGTGGGGGGGATAATTTTCAGCTGCAGAGGAGCTGCAGGTGACTTGGGAGCAAGTCAGGGGCTGCGGTGAATGCACCCTGTCCTCAGCCAGCAGAAAGGCTGTGTGGTGCCATGCGAGGTGCAGTCCCAGCCATTCTGTGATGCAGGGGATGTGGCCCAGGAGCTTCCCATGAGACTGGCAGCTCAGCCTGACAGGGAATCCTCCAATAGCCTCCGCAAAGCCACAGATTAAGACACTGGAGGACATCAAGACACTTATCAGGACAGCATCTAGGTAAAAATGACTGGTCTAAAAACCAACACTGAATTCTTCTGAAAATGGCAGGTGAAACAGCTTTCTCCAGGCTTAGGAGACTATTTATATCCTTTCCTTTGTTCAATATGACTTCCCCTTGCATCCAATTCTCAGGATGCAGTTCCCGGTACCTCCTGGAGTATCTGTGTTAGCCATAGCACAGGGAAACAGGGCAATAAATAATTGACTGTCTGCTCAGGACAGCTCCATTGTTGCCTGAATAGGCAGCTGGAGAACATCTAGCTTTTGTGGCAGGTTTTGCAGCTTAAAAAATCAAAGAGGGATTTTTTGAGGTCTCACATTAAAGACCAGCAATGTGCCCTTGTGGCCGAGGGCCAATGGAATCCTGGGCTGCATAGGGAAGAGTATGGCCAGTAGAGAGGTCATTCACTCCCTCTGCGCTGTACTGGTGAGGCCACAATTGGAATACTGTGTCCACTTCTGGGCTCCCCAGTTCAAGAGGGACAGGGAGCTACTGGAGAGAGTCTAGCGAAGGGCAACAAAGATGATTCAAGGATTGGAACATCTCCCTGATGAGGAAAGGCTGAGAGAGCTGGGACTCTTTAGCCTGGACAAGAGAAGGCTGAGGGGAGACCTCATTAATGCTCAGAAGTATCTATAGGGTGGTTTGAGGGAGGATGGAGCCAGACTCTTTTCAGCGGTTCCCAGTGACAGGACAAGGGGCAATGGGCATGGGAACATGTGAAGTTCCACTTAAATCTGAGGAAGAACTTCTTTCAGGGGAGGCTGCCCAGGGAGGTTGTGGAGTCCCCTTCTCTGAAGATCTTCAAGTCCCACCTGGATGCCATCCTGAGTGATGTGCTCTGGGCAACCCTGCTTTGGCAGGGGAGTTGGACTAGATGATCTCTAGAGGTCCCTTCCAACTCTGACAATTCCATGATGTAGCATCCAATCTGCATGTTTCAGATCCATCACAGACCACATCTGTGGACCTGGAGGTAGTTTTTCCTCAAAGCCCAGGACTGTCACGAAACTCGTCTAGATCTAGCTTCATTTAAATGAATGAAGCTGTTCTCACTGACTTCCAATGAAGCTGGACAAAGGGTCCACAGTGGAAGCCCATCCATGTTCTCACTGGCTTTCGTATCTGCACACACATTCCTTAGAAAAAGGAAAAAAATGCAGTCATCATTTTTATTCACAGGCCACAATAAAATCCAATTTGCTTACCTGTAGCTCTGCTGTTGATTTCACACTAAGTGGGGCTTAAAGCATTTTAGAACTCATAGAGTAATAAAAATAAGTAATGAAATATATTTGTAATATAGCTAGAAAATATATGAGCAGTCCCAGCCTGATGTAATTGGAAGTGAATTTAGCAAGCAGGCTCAGAACAGTGACCTTATTTTGTAGATGCTTTTAGCTATTTGTATTGTTGAGCGAATTTCCAACAACTCTGCCATCAGATTTCCTATGTTTTGGATGATTTAGGATCTGAGTTTGATTTTTCCCCTGCGTTAGCGGTTGAGAACGTCCTGATTGTGTGAGTTAGAAGATATAGAAGCTGCCTCTAGACTCCTCAGATTTTTACGATGGCAAATGAAGCAATAATAAAATCCCTTTTGGGGCTTTCTGATGTTCTCTGTTATAACCTTCTCTCTTTGGTTAGTTTTAACTTTGATAATTCTGTTTGGTGGGTTATTTGCTTTGGTCTTTGCCTGTGATTGAGTTACTTTGAAAAGTTAGAGTAAAATGAAGATTCTCAGGAAAAATTATGATGGAATAGCTGTAGTCTGATTATCTCTTTTCTCAGCTGATCAGTACCAATGTAGGTGATTTTTAGTTGATGACATTTGTCCTCACTGCCAGCTTTGATGTTGTCTTCAGGTACTGGGTTTAAAGGGAAAGGGGGTGAGCACATGAAAGTAGGTTGTTTACCTTTAGTGTGCTCATGTAGATGAAAAAGTCACAAAGACTTCTCTAGATTTTAAAGATGCTGGAAACTTTATTTTGTCTAGTGAGATTTGATGTGGAAATGCAATTTGTCTGTTACCCTTCCTATCAAAAGTAGCTACTTAGGACTGAAGTGTCCCCAGACAAACACCTACAGGGCATGGCAGGGGTGAGGTCAAACTATATGACTGCTGCTGCCACTCTGGTATGATGCCTGACAGTTCATTTGGAGAAGTTGTATCTCTTGATCCTTGTAGTTTTCATCAAAAAGCAGGTTTCTGGAAGTCTTATCCATTCTTCAGTGAGCACAGACACTTCTTTCAGGGAAAGCTTGCTTTTCTGAGACTTTCCTGATAAGGCTGCTCCTGGGACACTGTAGCTCCATCAGCTCTATCACAGCACCTGCCGGCAGGTAGACCTGGAGTCGTTAATGTTTGTGGTCAATCCTCCTTGCCCAGGATTTTCTACCAGTTTGATTTAATTGTCAAATCCCAGCCCAGTCTATTTCCTCTTATCACCTGAGTTCCACCAGGACTTCCTTGCCTACTGGACTCAAGCAACCTGTGGCTTTCAGGCTGTTTCACAATTATAGATATGCAGCTCAAGGATTATCTTGTTACTCTGGAAAGCTTTTGCTTCTGTGTGTTTGCAGACAAGTTTTCCAGCTTGCATTAAATAACAATCAGCTTTAAGCTGTCTGGTACTTTATGACATTTGGGGGATGAAAGTCTTCAGCGTTGTTTATTTTTACTTCTAGTGAAATTCCTGCCGGGGTTCAACCAGTTCTGTGGGGTCTCAAAAAAAATCAAAAATGGAATAAAATTTACTGTCATCGCCTCTTCCCTCTACATCCTTCACCCATTCTGTATTACTTTGGGCTGCTAAATGCTAGCAAAATTTGGCATGTGTTGGTACCTGTTTTCACCTGTGACTCTGGAGGCTGCAAGATAGGAGTCAGAGCAGCATTTTGGCACAGATTTTAAATACCAGGATTTCAGAGGCTGGGGCAAAAATATATAAGATAGAAGCTATGTAAAGGAAAAAGACTTTTTCCTTAAACTTAGAAACACTTTGTGCATTTCAGTGCTGAGCACGTATAAATTTGGATTAGTCTCCTGAAAAAAATTCACCTGCTTTTACAGTTTCTTTTTCCCAGTAAGTTGATTTATGTGACTTTCCTGGCAATTTAATTCTGCCTGCCCTCAGTGTGGAAGGACAATTTTAAGGTGAAGAATTAGAATAGTTTACGGTTTACAAGAAAAGTGTACCATATATAAAGACCTGTTTGTCCCTCGTGAGACAGAAATGCTGTTATTCTTTTGATCTTGATGCTTGGAGCCATATTCATTGTCAGTCAGCAAGAGCAATCTTGCTCTTGGCTAGGATACACTGCGAGAGCAGCTTCTCATCCAGTTGTGCACTATGTAGAAGTGGAGCTGGATGGTGTGGATGGGATTCTTGCTCTGGGCACAGCCTGTATTAACCCCCCAGGGTTAGCTTCCCAGTGACACTGGTGGGATGCCTCAAGCGATATGCACTTGTTGAAGTACAGATGATTTAGTGTTCTGTAATCAGAAACACAGAGCAAAACTGGGACCCTTCCTCCGAGTTGTGCATTGGTATTCTGCACCTTCTTCTGCAAAGAGGTCACGTTTTCAGGAAGAAATGCAGAAAAACAATCTAGGCAGCTGGGCACTCTCTATAACCATTGTGGTGCTGTGGAAAATGATAACCTTTTCACTGTGGATTTTGTTCTCCTGCTGTGTTCCTTTCGTAATTGCCAATTAAATAAGTATCTTGGGCTTAATTTATCACTGGCCTAAATTTGTCTGTGTCAGGCAAGGCAAACTGGGTTAGCATTTGGCAATGCAGATATGTTTAAGGAGCAGCAGACTTATTTAGTTCAGGGAAGAAATATTGACATGTATGTGGTAAATTGGCTAATTTTGTCCTCTAGCATCATTTCCTGAAAGAGAAGAAACAGGGTTTATAATTTATTTGATTAAATAATAAATCATACATTTTCCTACTACAAAGTAGGCAGCATTTTTAGTGTATGAATCTTCTGTGGATATGAATGGAGAGACTCTAAATAGTACATGACCTGGGGTAGTTATTCTTCCCTAGGCATTGCTGCACACCAGAGCACAGTGTCAGTGGCTCGAACAAAAAACTTGAGGAAGATTAAGTTTCTTTTGTCTCTCTCTCATTGCTTTATTGTTGAACTTCATAGGAGCTTTCTCCAGACCTTCTCACTTCCAGCTGTGGCTTCAAAGATATTCTGTACCTGTCCACAGCACACAGACAAAGGCTCCAGATTTAAGTGTAAGCCTTTGTCCTGTTATCAGCAAAGAAGTCCTCCTTATGTGCCCTTGTACATGGATTTGATCCTTTTTTTCTTTCCTGGTTATTTAAGTACTAATCCTAGTATTAAATTAATGCTGGGGCCAATTTGTAAAACAATATATGAAGTGGTTTTGAAAACTTTATGTTATTTTTCAGTCTCTGAGTTGGGAGCAGAGGCACTTTCCCCCAGGCACTGAGTATCTGCAGAGCCACTTTGTACAGCCAGAGGTGAGGCTGCT
Source organism: Scolopax mira (assembly GCA_004320125.1). Classification (NCBI taxonomy): domain Eukaryota; kingdom Metazoa; phylum Chordata; class Aves; order Charadriiformes; family Scolopacidae; genus Scolopax; species Scolopax mira. The sequence continues at coordinate 7,285 of BJBW01018071.1, read as the reverse complement.
AAAGTGCCTGTGAGTTTCTGGACAGAGGCAGTATCAGAAGAATCAAGGATGAGCTTGGACCTTGCTGCTGAAATTACTGCAAGTTCCTCTCTAGGTGACCAGGAGAACCTTATTAAACCTCTGTCTCGTGACTCCTTCACATACCAGTAGGTTTGCCCAAAGTCAGCCAGCAAGCTGTAAGCCCATATGGCCAGGCAGATGGATTGTGTGTGTCATCAGTCCCCTTTAGAAGTAAAGGCACAACATTAAGGTGACACGATCTTTGTGTGTTTAAACAGCTGACAACTGAAGCAAGACATGTCTTGTTATGTTCAGTAGCTGCTATTTTGCATTTCTGCACAGAGCTGGGAGATGCATGGTGTTGGAGAAGATGCAGCTGGATGGAGAAGGCAAAAGATGCTGCTGGGTCTATCATTAACTCCAGCCCTGGGTCTTTGCCTGTCTATTATATGTTCGTTAACGAGCACCCTGCATCACTTTTACATAGGCTAGAAAAAGCACTCCATAATTTATTAAATGTAATTCAGTTTTAGGATGAAGCTTGAAGGCTTGCCTCTTTAGGCTTGAGTCATGCTTTGGGTTAATACCCCAATTAGTTGCTAACAGCCAGTGTGCATCCGTACCCAGGAGCAATGCAGCTTCACCTGCCTCTGGTGCTGCCAGGGTCACCCTGTACCCAGTGAGCACTGCACTGGTTGAGGGCTGGTTCTGCAGAAGCACTTGGAGATAATATTTGGTCTGAATATTTATATCTGAACATAATTCTTGATTGCCAGTTGTTGTGCCCCTTGTTTTGCCTGTTCCCTAAAGGTGGCTGTTTTGCTGTTTGCAGATGATGGGAAGCTCTCCCTGGAGGAGTTCCAGGCCTTTTTCTCTGATGGGACCCTCAACGAGGAAGAACTTGAGAAGCTCTTTCATACCATTGACTCTGACAACACCAAGTAAGTTTTCCTGTGCTGACACTCTCCAGTTTCACAGAGCCTTTGGATCATTGCATTAAAGTGCAGCGGCAGTGCTGGTCCGGAGAGCTGAGCCCTGTGAAGGCTGCAGGAGTGCAACTCTGCCAAACTTCGCAAAATCTCCATTTCTGCTTGGTGTGTGTCTCACCATGGTGGCCACTATGACTCCTTTTGTCTTGGTGGCTTTTTCAGGCCATTTTCTTTAATGCAACCTGATCTTTATGGCACCTGAAATGATGCTTAATTTTACCCATGAGGGTAATTTAAATGGCTCTTCAGCTTTTCTGTTTTATCTAAAAGTTTCACTGTGCTATATCAAAAGTGACTGTGTGAATCTCTGTCCTATCCTTGGAATTCATTGTCCTATCCAGCTATTTCACACACAAAAAACTGGAATGATTTGCAGTCTTTTCTCTTTGTGATCTCTCTGTATCCCTTGCACTTGGACCATGTCTGCTTTGCCTCCCATCTGAAATATCCCCGGGTGCAAGGGTTGTTCTAGTAGTGGGTAGAGGTGGAATTCAGCTCCATAGAGGCCAGCCCGAGCCTTGCAGCCACTGTTGATGATGCTTTGCCTCTGCTCTCACACCAGCAGCCTGATGTGGCTGTACTTCTGTCTTTAAAAAGCCTGGGCAAGGAGCAAGAGGACAGATCATACAATCATAGAATCATTATGGTTGGGAGAGACTTTAACTCAGCAGTGCCAAGTCCACCACTGAACCATGCCCCTCAGCACCACATCTGACTGGCTTTTAAATACCTCCGGGATGGTGCCTCAACCACTTCCCTGGGCAGCCCATTCCAAGGCTTGACAAGCCTTTTGGTGAAGAAATTTTTCATAATATCCATCCTCTTCTGGTGCAACTTGAGGCCATTTCCTCTAGTCCTGTTGCCTGTGACTTGTGAAAAGAGACTGACACCCCCAGCTCCCGGCTACACCCTCAGCCTCCTTTTCTCCAGGCTGAACACCCCCAGCTCCCTCAGCCTCTCCTCACAAGGCTTGTGCTCCAGACCCCTCACCAGCTCCATTGCCCTTCTCTGGACCCACTACAGCAATACAAACACCACTGCAATAGCAGTAGGGGAAAAGGGTGGCAGAGGAGGCTCTAGGCATGATTTAGTTTGGTGTTACATCAAAGCTGAAACTAAATGTGCCACCTGACCACACTTGCTGAGAACCAAGCTTTTGCAAGCTGTGTACAGCTATCAAATTAAGGTGACAAACTCATTAGTTGCCCCTCCACCTCCATTTGCTGTCTCTTCCTCAGTGCTTCCTCTGACTACCTTTGCCTTTGGTGGGGTCTGAGGTGTCTGTGAGCCCCCTAAGTCTCTGACACTGGGGGCATTTGGGATCAACATGAAGCCATGTAGTTTGTGAGGCTCCAGTGGGAGCCGCCCTGGCAGCAGCTGGTGACAGTGGCTCAAAGGGCACAGGCCACTAGTAGGGTTTTCTCTTTCCAAGAGGAACCCCTCTTCAAAAGCCTGAATAGCTTAGGCTGTTTAGAAATATAAAAGAAAGCCAGCTTTGAGTCATACTCTAGTGTGACTCTTACTCTTCTAGAGAGAAAAAATCTGTCCAAAAGGCAGATGAAAAGAGAATCCAATTTCAAATGAAAAGTCTTGCAATAAGTGCTTAAAAAAATAACGGGCTGGTTAATTATAAAGCTTTCTGGCAGCAGGTAGATAGAGTCTTCCCCATGTGATGGGTGAATGCTTTGCCACCCATCCAAAATATCCCCTGGAAAGAGTGACTGTTCTGGGGTCTGCTGTATCAAAGCAGAATATTTAAAGCTCATCAACCAGGTACAGGGGCTGCTGTTGAAGACAGCTCTGAAAGCAAGATAAATGTGAAGTTTCTCAAAATCCCATCTTTCCAATGTGTGTATTTCCCAAAGTTTATTCTAAGGTCAGAAACACCAAACACCAGCTTGGTATGTACTATTTGCTGAATAATTAATCAATGGCACTTAAGCGATCTCGTTACTAAAATTAGCTGAGAGTGATCCATCCCTTCCAAAGGTTCATTTCAATGGACACTAGATGATGCCTTATGCGTTGTGGGTCTATTTATCAAGCTGCAGGTGATGCTCCCGGGTAGGCTCACTATGGACTCTGGGACTCGGGTGCTCACCTGCCTCTCTTATGAAATAATTTATAGAATTGCCTGGGCTTATTGAAGTTCATCTGGCCTTTGAAAGGACGCAGGCAGCTGATGTGTAAATCAAGATATATGGGGGGTTAGAGTGTGGGCGTTTCTTCCCACTTTCTTGAAATGTGACTTCTTGAAATTGGATTGCAGTCCATTTTTACTTGGGGATTGTACAGAATCTGCAGCTTGCCCCAAGCCACAGTAAGGGATTTCTTCTAAAACGGACTGAGAGAAAATGTGCTACTTCTTAGTGTCATGCAACAGTGCTGCTGGTGAGCTGGGTCTCTCTGAGTAGCTCCAGAGTGTGGCAAGAGTTCCCACAATTCAGTACCATTTTTCTTCTGCCAAGATGTTTTAATTCAGTCATCAACACCCGTTAGGGACCAATACTTGCACAGAGCACTGTAGCATCTGCCTTTCTTGTCTGGAAGGAGAAGCAATAAGTTGATTACCCTTCCAAGTTAAATCCTTGTATGAAATTGGCACTTGCTTATTGATTTGGAAAGCGTAGACACCTACAGAAAATTTATGAAGTTGGGGGAAGAAAATATTCCTCATTTTTTTATCTGCAAGAGTGCAGTTGGTCTCCAGAAAACCTTTTTCAGAGACAAGCTTCCTTCTGCAGAAGTGCTTTTTACTATGAAACAAGTAGTTTGTTGACTGCAGTCTTGCATCCAGTACCGCCCTTCAAGTTATAGGTGTGCTCTTCACCTTGCCCTGTCTTCTCTTCTCCACCCAGGAAATCGGCAGGTCTGTAGGTATATTGGGAAGGAAGGATGCTGCCTCCAGCTTCTGGCATGCCCAAGGGTGAAGGTTGTAGTTTCAAGCACTGCTGCTATCAAGCAAGAAGAGTGGAGTGGAGCTTTCATTTTTCTATTTTACAGGAGTAAAAGGAACAATACTAACTTTATCTTTCCAAAAGGCTGTTCGAATAACAATTTTGTGCAATTTGATAGAAGTTTGCTTATTTTTAAAGCTGTTTTTTGATACTCCCTTTTATCTTGTTTTTCTCATATTGCTCATGATGTTTGTTTAGTGTGCAAAACAGTTTGCTATTGCAATTACATTTCAGCTAGAGTAGCAAATGAAGAAAATTATGTTCCTACTGATTATTAGTAATTGCTGTTACCAGCCAAATTACAAAATGTTGGTTTGATTTCCTGGAGTATTTTTAGGAGCAGGGAACTGCCTTATTGGAGTAGACAAAATGAATGTCTGTATCAGTTTCTTGACTTGCTTTAGTTGGGAAGACAGTGAAAAGGACTAAAATCGGGCAGATGAGTGGAAAGATGAGGTTGGTTAATGATGAAGGAACCACTGTGTGGGGAGTCAGTTGCAGTGTGCTGTGGCTGGGAGGTGGGCTTCTGTCTTGGGAATCACAGTGGTCTACAAAACATCTCGTTGCCTGCAGGCTGTGGTGAGGAGGATGTTGAATTGAAGTGAGATACCACAAATAGCCCAGGGGCATAAGCAAGGGTTCTTTCTTTCTTCTTGGCTGCCTGGAAGGTGTCTCTAGGAAGTAAATAATGTGGTATAATAATTAAACACCTGTTTTATTATCTGGTATGTCTGTTAGAGAACCTGCCATCCACGGCAAAGTGAGAGAACGTGCTGCAAGTCCCATTATCTGGGGCGATGGGTTATTTCATCTGGCAGTAGAAACATGCAAAATGTGTCACATACTTAAATCCCCTTTTTTTTTTTTTTTGCAAAATTGTGTTTGTAAACCTGCTGTTGCTTAAAAACAATGATCAAATGGTGTTTTTTGCTGTGTTGCTCATACTGGCTGCCCTCCTTCCCTCCCAGATGAAGCAGGAGGTAAAAGCAAGATGTTGCTAGGTGCATTTTCATTATTGGTTTTAGCTGCTATTTCAGGAGGTTTCAGCAGTGGAATCATGGAATTATGGAATTGTCAGAGTTGGAAGGGACTTCTAGAGATCATCTAGTCCAACTCCCCAGCCAAAGCAGGGTTGCCCAGAGCACATCACTCAGGATGGTACCCAGGTGGGGCTTGAAGATCTTCAGAGAAGGGGACTCCACACCCTCCCTGGGCAGCCTCTGCCAGGGCTTTATGGGGAGCTGCCTCAAGATTAATGTGGAGGTAATGATATGTTACTATCAGTGCTACTGGAATTGCACAAATTATGTGGATGATATGTAGACACACATATTTAAAAATACATATATTTGGTTTAGTGACAGAACAGGGCTTTAGAAAACATTAGATTGATGTTCATTTGGGAATTCCTGTTATATTTGCAGTATAATCTACAACTTTTCCTACTTTTTCTAATGATAAGTATCAATTTTAAAAGGAAAAAGTTGTTGGAAATGGAAAGCCAAACCAGTTTTAGGATCATGGATGGTCAGATGAAACCTTTTCACCCTGTTACTGGGTGAAACTTCCTTTGCCTCACCCACAGTTCCCATTATTGCTCCCGCTCCCTGGACCAGGGCTGACACTCACTCTGCGTCTCCTCAGAAGGAAGGAGCCTCTCTCAGTCCTTTTGAAAGCAGGGGGAGGTCAGGCTTGGCTGTTGACCAAACTAATTTAGTCCTGGCAGAGGATTTTAAAAATTCCTTTTCTATCTTGTAAATTTTCATAGCTGCAAAGGACAATCCTTCAGGGAGAGGTCTGTTCACTGGAGCAGGACTTCTCTCCAATGAGCTCCATTCACAAGGAGCCAAGAACATGGCATTATCATTCTGCTGCTCTGTCATTTGTTATCTCTTTGCTGGGCTTAAAGCTCTTCTTGTAATTGCTGTATTTCCTCCCCCCCCGCAATGAGCTTTTCTCTCCAGTGACAAACACTAGAAAAGGTTGAAGCATGCCTGTAGGATAATTACCAGAAGCAGTATCTCTTCTTGGAAACCCTTCATAGCTTCCCCAGACTGTCACTTTTGCTGGAGGACTGTGACAAATGGGGAATCAAAGACGATCAGGTTTTTCAGCAGCATGTCACCTCCTGCCCTTCGTGGAGGTTACACAGGGCTGTGCTGGGATGGGGGATGGATGGGAAAATGTCAACCTTCGGATACTGAATATCCTCCTCCTTGTAAACAAGGAGCCACTTTCCTCTCCTCACCAGATACCACTGGGAGCTGTATTATACATTGGAGTAGTTTGGGGTTGCTTTGGGGTACAGGGCTGTGGGGTACAGGGAGGGCAACTACCAGGCCAAGTGCTGTGTTGAGCCCCAGAGCTAACGGGGACATGGCTGTGCAGGGCCACCTCAGAAGCAGGTAACGATGCTGATGAGCTTCTCTACCTGTGTTAATTAGTCCTGCTGAGAAGCAGGAAGCCCAGAGAGCACTGTGCTGGCCCAGCCATGCTGCTTCCATGATGGATTCTGCTCTGGGGCTTTGAGATGCTGGTGTGGACAGGGTGGGAGCTTTGGGTGGAGACTTTCCCAGGCAGATTGAGTGGACCCGGACCTGTGCAACGTGCTTCAACAGCCACATTTACGAGGCTGAGCTGTTGTTTGTGGGGGCGACAAAGCTGATGAGATGAGTCTGTCCCTGGGCTGGCACAGTGGGACAGTTGCTCCTCAGGGCCCCGCTGTGAGTGCTGCTTACTTAAGGTTGATGGAAGAAGAGCAAATGAGGGACAAGTTAATTGTGCAGGAAAAGCTGTTAAGATTGTGTCAGTGTTAACGAGGAATATGAGCAGGGGCAAGCTGCCTCCTGCTCATGTGAGTTGCTGGTTGTGGTGTGTGTTTTGTGCTGGAGGCATCTGGAGCATCAGTGCTAGGAGAGGGAGGGAGCATGGCAGCATGTGCTCCTCCTGCCTGGCCTCCCCAGGCCCCTTCCTCCTCTAATTCAGCTAGGAAACATCCCACATCTGAAGTACTGAATGCCTTCTTTGCCTCAGTCTTTAGCAGTGGAGTAGGGTGTCCCCCGAGTACCCAGACCCCTGAGCCAGCAGTTAGGGGCGGGGGACAGAATGAAGTTCCTGTAATTCTAAGGGAGATTGTGAGGGACTTGCTCCAAAACCTCAACATAAACAAATCTATGGGCCCAGATGGGATTCACCCGAGGGCTCTGAGGGAGCTGGCAGAGGTACTTGCAGAGACACTTTCCATCATCTACCAACAGTCCTGGCAAACTGGGGAGGTCCCAGCCAACTGGCATCTAGCAAATGTGACACCCATCCACAAGAAGGGTCAGAAGGATGATC